>BGNK01000167.1:243122-264871 GCA_003297005.1 Symbiodinium sp. clade A Y106
ACCATGATAACGTCCAGATCAGACTCCATCCATTGCCGCAGAGCATCCATGTGCCAACCATGATAACGTCCAGATCAGACTCCATCCATTGCCGCAGAGCATCCATGTGCCAACCATGACAACATCCGGATCAGACTCCATCCATTGCCGCAGAGCATCCATGTGCCAACCATGACAACGTCCAGATCAGACTCCAAACCATGATAACGTCCAGATCAGACTCCATCCATTGCCGCAGAGCATCCATGTGCCAACCATGATAATGTCCAGATCAGACTCCATCCATTGCCGCAGAGCATCCATGTGCCAACCATGATAGCGACAATGTTTGCGAAGCTGCGCTTGTGCACTCAAAGAGGCAGCTGCGAAGGTTAAACCTTCTTGGCAGAAATGCACCGAAAGCATCACATATGGATGTTCTTATGTCTCGGAGACTCCTGCGGGAGCCGGGACTTCTTACAGTTCTCTCCGCTTTGGCTGCATACCGCCGAGATCGAGCCGGCCACTTGGGCTGTGCTCCGCAAGATTTCTGTGTGCCTGCCAAAGACAAGGCATGGCTCTTCCAATGACAGCATTGCAGGCGCGTGCTTAAACGTGCGCACTTATCACAACTGTCACACTCCCAAATATGCTGAAAAGCCTCAAGGCCAAAGTTGCTGTAATTCCCATGATTGTCTTGCTTCAACATGGCCACATGTCTAATCTATCCCAAAAACAACAGGGTCTTCGTATCCTCTCGCAAGCGCGCCTTGCGCGCGCGAACGCGATGATGGTGGGTTATTCTAGTTATAGTGTAATGGGCCCTGAAACCCTATTCTAATTATCACGCCGTTTTCGTAGTTTAGGCCATGGGGTGAAAGCCCTAAGAGCAGGCAGAGAACGCTTTCCATTTTCGCGCCTTAGGCGGTCATGTCCAGTTTGCATCCAACTGAGTCGGGAAGTTCACTGAAAGTAAGGGTTTAGAACTTCGTTAGAGAATCCCTATAGCAAGGATCCACTTATGTAGAATCATCATAGTGCTTGCCGTTAGGGAATCTTCCTGAGACAATCTTTGCCACTAAGTCACTAAGGCCAGTATTAGTCGAAGTTCCGTGGAAGGACATGTCATTTGAGACATTCCCGTGGTTACGCAGAGAGGAAAAGGGCTCTGAACGAGCCTGTGGAACTCAGTCTTGGAGCTCTTGCGGAGACCCATGAACCTAGGAGCAAACTTGCACCCAAATATTAAATATGCAATCGTTTGAATGTAACTGCCTGGACCCAAAAAGTATGTGGAGTAATAGCCAGTATTTTGCTACCATTAGAGGTTTAGGTATCCTTACCCATGTTATAAAGTATGAGTCCATAGAGCCTTAGGGTCGCTCGAAAGGGGAACAGGTTTCACAACAATCCTGAAGCCTAAACCTTTCGCTTTCTTTAGCCTCGAAGTCTCGAAGATATCTTTGTGGTGTCCCTACAAGAGGGTTTGAATTTGGTGTTATTTTACCCGCTTTTAGGGGCTCAGGTGTCCTTACACGGGGTTCATGTATCTTACTGTGCATCATTGGATTGCATGGTAGTGGTTTTGTCGGCTTCAGACGTGGTCTATCTATCTCCATCAAAAACGAGACCCGGGTAAGAGTTCAATCTTAGAAACTACATGCAGAACGCAACCAAGGTATGCGCACATAGGAGACACGCTTATCATTCTGGTGTCTATTTCTCCGTCTATACACCCAGATCCCCGGGAGGATCCAAAAAGTAGATCCCCTAATTTGGGACCCTGGCTACTAAAGGGTACTTTATAGGAACCCCCTTAAGGGATCTACTTTTTGGATCCTCCCGGGGGTCTGGGTATGCACCTTTGCAACTCCAGCAGTCACCAAACGTGGAAGCCCAGAGAGCCCAAAGTTGTCCCGCGAAGTTTCGGTGATTCCTTACCCTTCGGCGCCAAGGACTCATATTTTAAGCCTTTTGGGCCCAAAGATCATACTATGTAAGGCTTTTGGGCTATTTTGAGCCTTATAGGGTTACATTACAATCACTATAAGCCCCATTGACCCGAAACCATATCTTCAATAACCCCCTGGCCCCAGGCACCCGAAACCCTAACAGTAACACTACACCTAGCGCATGGCTAGTTCTCTAAATTAGGGTCCCTCTTAGGGTCCCCTTTATAAGGATGCCGTACTTGCCTAAACCCTAAACCATACTTTTGGGGGAACCCAGAAAAGGACCTTAACTTCTTAGAGGCTGAGTACCCTAGCCCAAAAAGGGTTAACCTTGCAATTATGGTCGGGTTCTATGAATCCCAAAAGGTTAAGATCACCTACTCATCTACTAACACTTAAAAGACTAACCACATGGGTTCAACCCACTTTAGGGCTCCATGATGCGGTATTCGGGATGCCCCCACCTCCCCTTCCAGCACCGGCTGTGCCGGGTCTGCAATGGGGCTTCGGGTGAATAGGGTTTAGGGGATTTGGGGTTTAGGGATCAGGGATTAGGGTTTAGGGATTTGGGATGATATGAAATTTACGGATATAGGGTTTAGGGCTTGGGGATTTAATTTGGGGTTTAGGGATTTGGGGGTGGGGTCTAGGGCTTCCCGGAGTTTAGAGATTGCACAATAGAGAACCCAGCCTTGGGGTGTGAGGCGTAGTTGCAGGGACCCTGAACACTACATATGGGTAGTTGTCAAAATTAAGGTCCCTTTTTGGGTACCCTAAATATTAGGTGCCGTAATATAATAAGGTAATTTTGACAACCCCCCCCCATATGGTAATTACACACTGTAGCTCTTTTTTTTGCTAACCAAACAGATAGCTGGTCTACCAAGAAAAGGAACTTGGAGACGGCACATAGCCTCAACACCTCGAAGCACACCTGGGCTTTGAAGTAACCAGTGAGAAAAAAGTATAGACTTTTATTCCATAAGGGTTCCCTTTAAGTAACAGGTCCCAAAACAGTTTTAAAGTATGGAACTTTAAAGCCAGACACCTACTTCGAGCAGTCCACGGATGCCTTAGAATGCTGCAGTTTACTTGGCAGTCATGCAATGATGCAGGGAAGTTCGAAGTTGTGCGTCCTACATCCTATAAAACCCTCGAGGCTGCAGCTATAGTTATAGGTTGGAGTTAAGGGTCAGTACAAGATTTAGGACCTAAACCTCATAGCCTTAAGCCCCAAAGCCCCTCTACATAAACCCTGGACAAGGCTCGGATGCACTGTGGGGCTGGGGGGCCACGCGGCAACAGCACAGTGGAATGCTTCGCTGCTGCGTTTGAGTCGTTCCAAATGCGGGTTCCTCTACACTCTAAACTCTAAACTCAAACCCTAAACCCCTAATGCTAAACCTTAAACCCTAAACCCTATAACTCTAAACCCCAAAACCCTATAATCCTAAACCCTAAACCCCTAAACCCCTTAAACCTAAACCCCTAAACCCTATATTGCGGCTTCTTGACCCCCAGGAGCCCAAAGCACCTCCCCTTCCAGATCTGGAATTACTGATCTGATGTTGTTTATCAATCTTTCCCCCCAGGGTTTAGGGTTTAGGGTTATAGGGTTTAGGGTTTAGGGTCCCCCCCCCACCCACACACACACACACACAGAGACACGCACACACGCACAAGAACAAGAACCCTTAAAGGAACCATACTGTAACTCTTCAATGAATCCTTATACGACTTATAGGTGCTCAAGATCCTTTTGGGTGAGGTTACGGCTGCTTTGGGGTCCTTGTTATTTCATTCGGGGCCCAGTATTCTGAAGCTACTACATTGACATGTTGGCCTTAAGTCTTACCTGCACCCTGTAAACTTCAAGGAAATCAGAACAAGGAGCCTCAAAAAGTAGGTTCTGTAGGGTTCAGGTTGGGCTCAGGGTTTGGGGTGGGGTTTAGGGTTTAGGGTTTAGGGTTCCTAAACCCTAAGGGTCCAAGTGACCAAATAGTAGAGTTTCAAGGTCCCAAAACCACTCAGGGTATGGATTTTGGGACCGAAAACCCGACTATTTGGGTACTTGGACCCTCTGGGAAAGTACAGTTTTCAGTTTCCGGGGCTGAGATTGCATCTGTTGCCAAAGCCCTTATTGCAAGAGGACGCTCTCCTAGCGGTCCTTGTCGCAACCCCCCAAACCCTAAACCCTTGACCCTTAAACCCTATGAACCCTAAGGCCCTAAGGCCCAAAACCCTAAACCCCAAATAAGGCCCAAAACCCTAAACCCGCATTCAGAAAGGAAACTGGCTCAGGCCCCAAAGCAGGCACTGAATTCGAGGGTCTGGCTCACTTGCCAGATGGGACCCCCCTGAACCCTAGACCTTGCCACGTCCTGCCCGAAATAATGCTGAACCGCCCTATGCTGAAACAAATAAATAGGCCCAAAACCCTGAACCCGAGGGTTCAGGGTTTCAGGATTGAGCTCGTATAGGGTTTAGCGTTCCTGGTTCAGAAGCCGTCCCAGTCAGTCCGACACATCAGAATCGTGATGGGACCTGGCTGAAGTCTCCTTCCTAAACCCTAAACCCTAAACCCTAAACCCTCGACCCCCCAAGTGGCCCTCTAATGGAGCCCTGATGATCCCCAGAGAGCCCAATACCCCTTAATTAAGGAATAATAAAGCTTAAATCAACATACCTAGACCCTCCATCTACCCTCTATTAGACCCTAAATGCCCCTTATTTGGGACCATATACCCCTATTTGAGGGTACAAGGAGGGTCCTGGTAATTTAAGCCCTATTCCTTTATTAAGGGGTATTGGGCTCTCTGGGTCCTTAATAGTGGGTTTTGAGGGTATATTATAGGGTAGTGGGGGGGGGTCTAAGAAAGGCTCCATGAATCCATCGGGTTCCTTGTAATTACAGATCCTGTAGGGAATAGGGGTACCACAAGGGTACAATAATTAGGTACTTGGGTTTAGGATAGTAGTTAAGTAGCTCAATAGTAGAGAGAGTATATGAGTATTAGGTACTTGGACCCTTAGGGATAGGGGTACCGCAAGGGTATTATAAGGGTACCACAGGGTACCTGTAAGTATTTAGGGGTTTAGGGTAAAAGGCTACATGTACCCATCTACTGTATACTAAGGCCTGAAAAGGGTTCCTGTATAGATACGATAAGGCCTAAAGTACGTACTGTTTTGGTACATGGACCGTTCGGGAAATCAAGGCCTCGTGCACTAGGGTCGTGTAGGGTACTATAGCAGGTCCTTTCGTCCTTTCAAGGTCCTAGAGGATCGAGGGTTTTCCGTTTCGGGGGCTCGCGATTTGTGTTTAGGGCTCGCTGAATGAGTGCTTCGAGGGCTTTGGTATAGGGATGGCGATGAGCTGCAATTTACGGCCTTCGTGTAGGATTGTGGGCAACTCCTACAGTGTCCTGTCCTACGCCCCTACTATACCGGAAACATATACGGCCGTTTTCCTTACTGACTGGTCTCCTCATACAAAAGACATCTGCACGAGACATTCACCACTTTCCACCGAAACCCTAGCATAAACCCTTCTTCAACCTGTCCTGAAATTGCACGGTTCGCCTGTGGCAGGACTCCAGAACACCAGGCAAGCACAAACACAAACGACCAAGTGGAAGTCACCAAGAAGCTTCACATCTGCTGGAACCCATGTGCATGTATAGTGCGAGGCAGAGCTATCAACACATCCCTAAACCCTAAACGCCCCCAAATTATAGCCGATTATAAGGACCGTCAAAGAACCCGAAACGCAACAAATGGAACCAAGAAGGCCCATTCAGGCTCAATTCAGCCCTAAATAACCTTAAGCCCTTCACACCACACAGCCTTAACTAAATTTACCCGTGTTTTCCGGCCTTGACGCATGCTTTTAATGGGGTGGGGTTCCGGTAAGATTTAGGGGTTTGGTGGTTTCAGAGCCGTACCCTTAAAGGATCCTAGTTCATGGTTGGGATAGGATTAAAAAAATGTACATGTTTATTCCGTATTGGGTTCAAGTACCCATAAAAATGTAAAATGTTACCCAACTATGACATAGGATCCATGAACAAACAAACCCTCATCGGTTCCCATGTAGAAATGCTAGCCAGAAACTGAAAAGCTGCACTGAAAAACACGGCTTAAGGACTTTAAGACGAACTGAACCAAGCCCTACCTGCATTATGGTTTCTATATACAGTTCCTTAAAAGGGTAGGTCTTTTGGGCCACGGGCAAGCCTTGAAAAGAGGAAGTCTTGGGAGGAGCCCTTGACCGGAAGCCTTCAAAGGAAAACTTTTTACCGGAAGCCTAAACAAGGAATCCTTAGAAGCGTCCATTCGCCGGAACCCTCAAAAATGAACGCCTCAAGACTACGCTCAAAGTGCCCCTTAAGCGGAAGCCTCAAAACCGTAAGTTGGAAGCTTCAAAAATCTTTAACGGAACCCTAGGTAGAAATTGAACCCCCCCCCCAAAAAAAAAGGAAGTCGGGGACTTCAGACCTGGAGTGTGCAGACAAGCAGCATCATGAGCTGCTCATCTGGCGCAAGTCGTGTTAGTCGGTTTCGGTTTAGGGTTTAGGGTTTAGGGTTTTAGGGTTTAGGGGTTTAGGGTTAAGGGTGTAGGGTTTAGGGCCGGTTCTCAGGTTTGGGGTTCGAGCATTCGAGCTTGGCACTCTGACTCATGTTTGACGCATCTTAGCAGGGGAATGTCGGACCCATTCTAAGGCCAACCACAAGACAGTACTGTAGTTTCCAGACCTAGGCGGGTGTCTTTAGTGGGTCCCCAAATAAGTAGGGTCTTAGACTCAAGTCTTAGACACAGCAGACTTCCCCAGAGTCCCGATGGCTACACGATATGGGAGCTTCAGAGAACAAGGGACCTTCATGCAAAAAAATCTTCTTTAAGAATAAAATGAACAAGGTGCTCCTCTCTCTATGACTTTCCCGTGTTCTGCGGAGTTGAGCACATCGCTGCAGAAGCAGGCAGAAGACGGCACGCACAAAAAGTGGGCCGAGCTTCATAAAGCTCCTACCATTTCGGATGACGATTCGGGCCTTTATTCTCGATACGCAGGCGTGCATCTGCATTACCTTATGGCAAAGTAATCGTTTCAACAGTCAGAAATGGCAGATCACCAGCCTTTTCTCGCTAAAACGGCCGCTGCCACAAGTCAGGTCGAAGCACTGGCCTCCAGCAGCAACTGCCGAACTTCGTTGTGGCCCGCCTCAGTCGCCAGCATCAGCGGCGTATGGCCGCGACTGTCGCTCAAGTCTTTGTTTGCACCGGCCTCCAACAGCAATTGCGCGACTTGTGGATCACCGTTCCAGGCTGCGTGCATCAGAGCTGTCCAACCGTCCTTGCTACGCAAATCCTTCTCAGCACCGGCCCCTAGCAGCAGCTTCACGACTTGAGCATGACCATTGGTGGCTGCATACATCAGCGCAGTATCGCCATCATGGTCACACCAATCCGCATCAGCACCGGCTTCCAGAAGCAGCAGTGCCACATCCTATACCGAACTTGATGCCCTTGCAAAACCAGAATTTCGATAACGACCGAAAGCTTTAAAAAACAAATACATTTCCAAGTGCCCTAAGCATCAACGTAGCCGAAGAGAGATGCCCACATCAGCGGCGAACGATCGTCCGTCCCCCTGGCGTCCGGATCCATGGGAAGCTGAAGAAGTGCTTCAACCTCAGGGCGGGTCGATTTCTAACCCTAAACCCTAAACCCTACTTGGAGGATCATGGGACTTAGTAAGTAAGGTTATAAGTACCTTAATTGGGGTTATAAGTAGATATAAGTATAGTTACACTAATTATAACCCTAGCTACTAAGTCCCATGATCCTTTCAGTAAACCTTCCTGCTGCGGCAGGATCCGGGAGATCTGCTTGAGTATTCTTGAAGCAGGGTTCTAGTCTTAGAGTCATTGACGAGTAGTGTTGCCACGCCATGACTGGAATAGTCCCGATTCTCGTGCTTACGAGTCTACGGAAGCTTGGACACGGGAGGGCACGCCAGTACTGTAGACGTCTGACGGTCTAGGTTTAGGGCCAGGGTTTGGGGTTATGGTCCGTATGAAAGCAACTTCTCTGTTACTACACTAGAATATCCCACCCACTTTAGAAAAAATGCAAACACATATGCTGAGTCTTAAGGCCCTTGTACGCAAGACAAAAAACCTTGTTGACATTAGCAAGCTGAGCCCCAGTAGACCCTGTAAAAACCCTGAAGGTGCTAAAGGAACCCTGTTCTAATTAATCGTTTAGGGCCCTATAGTACAGGATGCCATTGCTGCGGACTTTGTGTTAAAGTCCGAAGCACCCATGCGGGGGTTTTCCGAAAATAGGAGACCATAATATAATACCCTAAGGGACCTGAAGTCCGAAGTGCAATATGGGAGTTTCCGAAAATAGGGGACCCTAAGATAGTACCCTGAATAGTAGGATCCTTTTCTTATAAGGACCCCAAAATAAGGTACCCCTAATTTTCGGAAACTCCTATATCTCACACCGAAATCTTCAGGGAACCCTGGGTTCAGTATTTCGTATTTATTGAGGTCTAAGGCTGCCAGTAAAGGAAACCCTTACTGTAGAATCCCGCCAAGGAAACCCAGTACTAACCCTGAACCCTGAACCCTAATCCCTAAACCCTCCCTAGCCATTCTGTCTCGCCATGCATGCTACTAAAACCCCTTAGCCCTAGACTAACCCTCAACACTTGACCCCAATTAAACCCACCCTAGGGGTCTATCTACCCAGATAGTAGAAAAGTACCTGGTCTATCTACCCAGATAGTAGAAAAGTACCTGGAAATGAGTACCTGGAGCTTCACTGAAATCCTGACTTACAGCATCCCTTGTAACACTCCTTATAAACCCTTGAACGAACCCTTAAAGGAACCCTTGAAAGGAACCCTTAAAGGAATCCTTGAAGGCACCCTGAGGGAATAAGGAGTTCGCGGGTTGCCTCGGCTTCCGCCCAGCCGTTGCAGGCAGCGTCCATGAGCATTTTCCTAAGCTCTTCTTGAGGGTTCCTTTAAGGATACAATTTGAGGGTTCCTTTACGGGTCCTATAAGGACTGTTGTAAGGGTTACTGTACTTGGAGGTTCAGGGAGGTTCAGGGGAGTTATAAGTGGGGTTGTAAGTATGCTGATTACAATTATGATTAACTTCTTAACCCGTATTAGGGAACTTACAACTGCACTTATAACTACCCATGAACCTCCAAGTAAGGGTTCTACAAGGGTTGTGATACTGCTGATGGACAAAATCCTGCATTACCCATTATAAGGAATGTACCATAATTCCCATAGTTTAGAGTCCTCAAGGTCATGCAGGATTTCGTCCATCAACAGTAAGGAGACTCTCAGTTTCCTGGGTTCAGAGGAAGGTGCAGCGTTATTGTGCCTCATAGGGCTCTTTTCATGGGGTGTTCACAAAGGTTTTTTTGAGGCTTTGAATTTAAAATGGTGTTATTCAAGGTGGGTTTCTACGGGCTTTAACAACCCTAAACCCTAAACCCTAAGCCCTAAACCCAGTTTCCGATGGCGCTCGGAAGTCTCAGCGAAGGGCAGTATCAAGACCTGCAGATCCCTTAGGGAGTCAAAGCTCGCAACGTCATCCACAACACTGCCTTCAGGACTTCTAGGCTTCTAGGGTTTTTTTTGTTGGGTTTAGGGTTTAGGGCTCAGGGTTTAGGGTTTAGGGCTCAGGGTTTAGATGGGGCGCTTGATTTCGGGCTTAGGGCTTATAGGGCGATGTAGTAAGAGAGCTTAGGCTTTGGGTTATGTAGCAGGGTTCACACAGCTTAGGGGTCGCTGCCTTCGTGAAGAAGCCTTTGTCTGAATCGCGGCGGCAGGCCGTGCTGCTCTTGCAATCGCTTTTTCAGTGCCTTCACGTCGCTTTGCTCGGAGAGAGGGAGGCTTGTCACCTCTTTCCCCGACAGAAGTGTAATGCGCAGCATACAGGCAGCGTCGGAGGGCAAAGATGAAAGCCTATTTGAGGCTTCTAGTCCATCTTCCGGGCCTTGCTAGAAGGGACAGAGGATTCGGTAAGCTAGAGGACGGCTTTCAAGTGGCTGATGCAAGGGTTTGAGGGCCGCGAGCTTTTCGAGATATTCATCGAAGTGTTCTGCAGTTAAAGCCCGCAGTCGGCACGAAATGTCATGGACACAAATGAAACTAGCTTAACTTCAATGATCAATGATGCTACCATTCCTGTTTGTTCCTATCCGCCGTCCTTGATTCAGTGAAGCCTGGGCAATCACAAGCTGTAGACACCACAACCCTAAACCCTAAACAAACTGTAGACACCACAGGCCGCCTTGAGCCGACATGACACGTCGAGGGCCGGGATTTCCTCTTCTCTAAGTTAACAAAAATCCCGTTTTAGGTCCCCAAACAGGTTCGGCACCCTTGTAAAACAGAAGCTAAAAGGGGCACAAATTTAGAGAACTGCCCCACATGGGAGTTTCCGAAAATTGGAGGTACCTTATTTTGGGGTCCTTATAATAAGGATCCTACTATTTAGGGTGCTATATTAGGGTCCCCTATTTTCGGAAACTCCCACATCGAGGGCCCGGTCATCCTCTTCATCAGTGACGCAGTAATGGTTTGTGTAAGGTCGGTCTGAGGTTCGGGGGGTTTTAAGGTTGAGGGTGTTTTAGGGTATAATATAGGGGACTTAAAAAGTGCCAAGAAGATTCTGTGGGTTCCTTTTTTAATTACAGTAGAATGGGCCCCCAAACCCTATTAAGATTATTAAGGCCCCTATATTATATAGGTTTAGGGTTTAAGGTTTATAGGGTTGGGGGATTGAGGCCTAAGGGTTTAGGTTTAGGGCCATTGTGGGTAGTGTTGGTGGGTGGTTCGATACGGCTGACACTAGCTGTGCTTAGGGTTCAGGGTTTAGGGTTTGCGGTTCGGGGTTTACCATAGAACCCTACAGTGCTCGTGGAGACAATCATGGATGGGGTGCCTCTGGTTGCTGTTGCGGTCGGTTGATTTCACACTCGAAGCTTCAACTCAGCTTGCATGGCTTTCGCTGTCGTCTCGGGAACTGACCCCCCGCCCCCGAAGCTTCACCGTTAATAAGGAAACCGAAGCCCAAGCCAGTGCTTGATCGGTGCTTGGAGGGCTCATGACGCAGCAAGGAAACTCTTCACAGCATCACCCTGAGCTTCACGTCCTCAACCTTCAACCTGATGCGAATCAACCACTTATCCCCAAAGCCCGACATCCTACAGCCTCTTGCGTCTTGAACGGGTGCCAGACACGGCAGCAAGAGGAAAGTCGTAACCCTTAGTGGTGTAACACACGCCTTCTACGGGACAGTTGATATGCTTGAGTGGTTGTCAAAATTATGGTCCCTTTTTGGGTCCCTAATATGCTGCAGCACCTATTACTTTGGGTACCCAAAAGGGACCATAATTGTTGAGAACCAGGCCGCAGTCCAACTGGTCAGGCCCCATGTGGTTTAGGTTAAGGCTAAGGGCTCAGGTCCATATGGTATATGGACGAATATCCCAGAGAGCCCATATATACACTACCATTATGGAATTAGGTACCGAAAGACCATCCCTGTTGTGTTTTTGGGGACCTAATTCCATAGTGGATGTGTATATGGACCCTCTGGGCTACTCCTTAATTAAGGAATATACCTTGAACTATAAGGGGCTTCATATTTTGATGTAAGCTATATTCCTGGGTATTCAACAGGGACATGAAGCTGTGTCGTTCTAAGGAAGACTCATCGGGCAGTAGGAGGCTCCCGGAGTCAGAACCCAAAACCCCTGTTCGTTTTTGAGCGTCTAAGGCAGGTATGAAAGCCAATATGACCCCTATAATATCCCATGCTTGTAGTATAGGGGCCTTAATAATCAGAATGGCCCATTGTACTATAGTTATAATAAGGAGCCCCCAAAATAGTACTGGTAATTATTTAGGCCCTTTTGTTAGTTAGATTGCTCCTTTGGTCCATCCCCCGGCGTTCATGTCTTCCTCTTGCGGGCTGCTTCTGACCTGGTCTCTACAGCAATTGAGGCAGCTTGGGTCTGAGGGAAGGCGGAAGATTTACCAGGACCCCCCAAAGGCCCTTTAATTTAATGGAGCCTTTATGGTCCTTAATGGTGGGTAGTTGGGGGGTGTAGGTGGGTTTGAGGGAAGGCTTTGGATTTAAAGGGTTTGGGCTGTGTAGGGTCGCAGGGTACTTCACCCAGAGGTGCCAACAATCGTATCTTGCACAGCTGTCTCGCGAAGTAAAGCACTTTTCAGGGATCTGGAGCCGTCTCGGGACTCGAAGCACCAGCCTCCAGCAGCAGCTGAATTAGTTCGGGGCTCACTGCACAATCCAGCGCCGTGAAGCCTTGATTGTCACGCAATTCCTTGTCAGCGCCGGCCTCCATCAGCAGCTGTGCCACTCGGGCCTCATCGGCCCTTGCCGAATAGATCAACGCTGTGCCCGACAGTCACGGGCATCCTTGTGAGCGCCGGCCTTGAGCAGCTGCACTGCAGCAAAACCGGCCCTGGCACATCAAGGCCTTCAGGCCGAAGATGCTCGGCAAATCTGTCCGGGCAGCGTCGTCCAAGAGCAACTGCGCGACTCTGGCGTTACCTTCTGCCACTGCGTCCATCAGAGCTGTCCTGCCTGTGAGGTCTTGCAAATCCTTGTGAGCACCGGCGTCTGGGAGCAACGCTGCGACATCCTCATGTGGCCACTCGAAGATGCTTCCATCAGTGGTGTCCTTCGAAAATGATCGACTGCACCATCCGGATCCATGGGGTGCTGTAACAAAGCCTCAACCTGACAGCTTCACAAAGCTGGGGGGGGTCTCTGTGCTGAGTGCCGAAGTCAAGTTTGCAGCTTACATTGTGAGAGTTGGGAAGCACAGTGTTTCCTGAATTTTGAACACGTTGAGCAACAATTTCCATCAGTGCAGGTGTCTGCTCGACTTGTTGTCAGTACCGAACTGTCCTGCCTCGGCCACGCGGCTGCTGCCGGCAGCAAGGCGCAGCTTTCGCGTCTGGTCCTCAGAAGCATCGACGAATGCCGTTATCAACACCTGCAGCTCCATCACGTCCGGCTTGATAGAGTCATCCAAAGTTTTGCGTCGAAGCCGTCTTCGCTTAAAGGCACCGTGCGATTCCTTCACAGAGTCCAAGCTGACACTATCGTCCAAGCTCTTGCCTTCGTGAAACAGCCTCTGTCGGAAGCGTGGCGGCAGGTCGTAATGCTGATGCAACCGCTGCTTCAACGCCTTCACGTCATCCACCTCCGCAGCAGGAATGCTCGCCAACGTCTCCCCTGAGAGCCGCGTGATGCGCAGCATTGCCGGGCAGCAGGAAAGCGTACACAGCAAAGGATCCAAAACCCTGTTAAACTGGGGCCGGAGTATCGGCTGATTTGTCTGGACAGTTGCAATCACACGGTCAACACTCTACTCAAAAGGCTCAAACCGCAAATGGCACGTGAAGACTCGAATCAACCCGTTCCCTAAGGCTGAAAATGGCCCAAAAGCCTTACAATATGAGGCCTGAGAGCCTTAGGGATTATCTTGCAACATGCAAATCCTTTAGCCCGCTGGTGACACGGCAGCCAAGCGAAAGTTCTAGCCCTGCGAGGTGTAAATCATTCAGCCCAACCTGTGTCTGATCATAAACCCTACTCAACCCCCTAACCCTAAACCCCCTAAGCCGAAACCCTGAACCTCCCTACCCCTAAACCCAAACCCCCCGACCTCCCTAAACGCTAACCCCTAACCCCTAAGCCGTGAGGCCTGCAGAGGTGTCAAAGTTACCAGGCTTGGCCATGGACTCTCGCGGCACCCTCGAAGGCCTTGGTATGTACGTTTTTATGTATGTATGTACGTATATATATATATAACTTGTTTACTTACCGAGGTAGTTATTTACATACATATTTGGCGTTCTATACAGCTTTCTCTGTCTTTTACATCATTGTCGGTGTCGTCTAAGGGCTCCTGTGTATGACTTCTTTCATGGACTCCTTTGAGACTATAGACGTTAAGCCCCAATGGGACTTCCTTCTTGGGTTACTAGAAGGGTTCCCTGTTGGGTTCCTTCAAGGGTTCCTCTAAGCCGGTCCTCTAGAGGCTTATACAGGCACAGACTCAACGGGCTTGGAGAGCAAAGTTCAGGCATAAGTACATACAACTTGATCGACGGTATCATACGTATGCAGCTATACATGTAATCTGCATACAAAGCCCCGCATGCGGAAATCCAGTAAAGCGCAAGCAACCCACGGTACTGTAACATAACTAACTTAGTGCAGAAGAAAATCTCACCACAACTCAAGTCCCATCATCTCCAATCAGTATGAGCATTCCTTGGAGCTCCCAAATGAACTACATTTCAACACTGCCCAACAATCTAGTCTATTTGTCGAAGCCTCCACATTAAGAAGACGACCCCAATAAAACAAAGGACAGCGTCGCCAAAACTCGAGTACATTTAGTTAGGCCTCTAGACTAACCCTCGGGCTCCAAGTTTACAAATAGTGTCTACTTTGGGGTCTAAAGTCTATTAGTACTACCTACTTTGGGCTATTTGGAGCCCCAGGCAAGAACCTATAGTTGGCCTCGGCCTGTACAAAGACTGACAAGCCGGTAACCCAAAGCCCTAAACCCTAAAGACGCCAGAATCCTAAATGGGAGTTTCCGAAAATAGGGGACCCTTATATAGTGCCCAAAATAGTAGGATCCTTATTATAAGGACCCTAAAATAAGGTACCCCTAATTTTCGGAAACTCCCAAATCATAAACCAAGTGGCCTTTCGTTGATGGAGCTCACTTTGCTCGACAGGGCGAGAATCTGCTGCTGCAGCTGCTTCAGCTCCTCCTTTGGCTTTGGGGGTTCAGGGTTTATGGGTTGAGGGTGTAGGATGGTTTACTGTTTAGGGGTCAGGGTTCAGGGTTTCGGGGTCGAGGGTTTAGGGGTTAGGGTTTTCTTTCAACGGCAAACCCTACCTGAACCCCAAGAGCATGTAGAACACCAGCCTTTGACAGTTGTTGGGCCATTTGCTAACAATCTCCTGGGGTTTAGGTAAACCCTACATCTTGAAGCAAATCCACTGAATCCATGCGCTCTTCTGTCACCGGACTCTCTGGGTCCGGCAGTGGTGCACCCCCGTGCCAATGCTTCCACTGGAGGCTCGCTGCTGATCGCCGATAGCTTTGGTACTGTTGATGATATAAACCCTGCATTACCTTAAGGACCCTGAACTATGGGAATTATGGTATATTCCTGATTATGGGTAATTAACGCAGGGTTTATATCAGCCGTATCTTCGGGCAGGACACCTCAGTTTCATACCGTAGCCTGCCACGGTTGGAACAAGCCGCACGGCATCGGCCACAGCGGCTGGCCGGTTCTCTGTCGAGAGTGTAGGGTTTACATGAGGGAGTAGGGAGCTCGGTAAGCTTAGGGCTTACCTTAAACTACCAGAACGTCGGTTTTTTGGTTAACCCTTCAAAAAGTTGGTTCAAGATAGGGTTGTAGGATCCTGGTTTAGGGTTCAGGGCAGTAAGATCCAAACTTATAAGGACTGCCGCCCCCCCCCCCAAGGGCCCTTATGTTGTCTGTACCCGGAGTCCCGGACCCTTTGGGTGAATATCGGGCTTTCATTGGTTGAAACAGGGTATTGGGGTGGATTGCACATGCTGCAATTCATGAGGAAACCGATCCCAAAGGAATACCAGTACTATAAGGAATCCTAGTACTGCACCCTAAACACTAGATGTGTTAATCTTGGGGCTTCGTTCGTCAGGAGAAAGCTGGGGGATGTATTTGTTTACATGCATCTCAGGAATTACACACTAATAAGGGATCTACAACAGAGTTTACTACTACTACTACTACTACTCCTACTACTACTACTACTCCTACTACTACTACTGCTACTGCTACTGCTACTACTACTAGTCCTCCTACTACTACTACTACGACGACTACTACAACTACTGCTACTACTACTACTACTACTACTAGTACTAGTACTAGTACTACTACTACACAAAGCCCAGCCCGCTCCGCGTGTCGGCCTCCATATGGCTATGAAAGAGACTCTGCGTCTTCAGCAGCCAAGTCTGATCCTTGGATTGGTCAGTGTCAAGACAGACAAGGCGCTATCCAAGATGGACCCTGAATATCAGAATCTTCCATACAAGGGATCGGGCCCGAAATGCATTAAGGAGCCCATGCTGAGAAGGTGTGGGTGCTAGAAGGCTTAGTGGTTTGGGTTCAGGGTATCCCGTGGATTACCATAACCTCCTTCGTTGGTCTGTTATGATTGTCAACCATTATGGCATTGGTAGGCCTCCGTGGAAAAATGCCGTTGACAAGCATGGCACCATGTAGGATGCCTTAAGTCTTTGTATCCCTGTAAGGACGCCCGAAACATGCATTCGAACCCTGGCCCCAAGCCCGATTCTTCTGTTGATGGACAAAATCCTGCATGACCTTAAGGACTCCAAACTATGGGAATTATGGTATATTCCTTATAATGGGTAATGCAGGATTTTGTCCATCAACAGTTTCACATACGGTCGGAATCATTTGTAACGATACTCCCTTGATTGTAGTCCTTGTACAACTATGGTACTATCTACTCCAAACAAAAAACTCTAATCTAAGAACTTTTGAGGTCAGGTTTAGGGTTGAGGGTTTAGGGTTTAGAGAGCCCTATAGATCCTACAACCCAGACCCTGGCAACCCGAAACACTAAGCCCTGCACCCGGAGCCCTAAGCCCTATGAACCCTAAACCCTGAACCAAACCCTTTAAGCCCCAAAAGCCCTAAACTTCCTAAACCCCAAAAACCCCAAAAGCCTTAAACTTCCTAAACTTCCTGAACCCCGAAAAACCCCAAAAGCCCTAAACTTCCTAAACCGCTAAAACCCCAAAAGCCCTAAACTTCCCAAGAGCTCTAAACTTCCTAAACTTCCTAAACCCCAAACATTGCGACCGGAGGGCATGGATGATTTTGCACACGTCCATGGCCCGCGCTGCTCCCCGAAAACGCAAACAACCTCAACACGGAGGCGCAAACAACCTCAACACGGAAACACGAAGGGTCGGCCCGGTTAAGAGTACTAATGTACTGTCTGGTTGTAGTATGGAATGCGGGAATGGATTATGGAGACTACTCTTGGGGATTATATAGGGGCTACTACAGGGATCCATTCCCCAATTCCCTACAAAGCGCCAGACAGTTTAGGGGACTAAGACTAATTACCCATTCCATTCCTTAGGGGTTCCGTTAACGGGGCCTATAGGGGTTACTATAACGGATCTACAAGGGTACTATGATATAGGGGCCCATGCGGTTGATGACACCCATAATAAGGAATATACCAAAATTCCCATAGTTTAGGGTCCGTAATGTAATGCAGGATTTAAATCATCAACAGTATAGGGGCCCAAATAACAACCAATACTATTTTGGGGGTTCCTCATTATAGTTAAAATATCATGGGCCCAAAACCCCTGTCTAAGTATTCAGGCCCCTACATTATAAGGGTTAGAGTACTGCAGTAGGAGCCAGAAAGTTGGAACATCATTAGCCTCATGCCCTTACAGTAAAGAATAGGGAATCCCAGCAAGAAGCATCCTTGATCTATGTTCCAACTTTCTGAGGTTCACTATAAAGGGAGTACTACCAAGGAGGTCTGAAAATACTACGACTATGGAAGTAGACCCCCAAAGACCATCACAATCATGGTTTTTGGGCACCAATTTCTAAAATAGTAATGGATATGTAGCCCTCCTGGCTATAAGCAGTACGGTTTAGGGTTGGGGAAGCTTAGGGTTTAGGTTCTATGGGGGTAGTTGTCAAAATTAGGGTCCCTTTTCGGGTACCCTATATAATAGGCGCCGTATGATGGATTAGGGTTCCTTTCAGGGTCCCTTGAAGGGTACTTGGAGGATCATGGGGCTAAGTAAGGCTATAAGTTCCTTAGTTGGCGCTATAAATAATTATAGGTTTAGTTGCCCTCTTTCTGACGGGCTTGAGGGTCAATTGAATCCAAATGACTGTAAGTTTAAGCACCGACAAAACGCCCTTATCACCGACCCCACTTCTGGGTAAGTGAGATTCTTCCGATTCCGCTTTTGATCGCACATAGCTAAATCCTAAACACTAGGAGTCCTAAATGAAACCTGAACACTAAACCCCAGGAGCCTTTGTAGGAACCTGTAAAGGAACCCTCAGGGAGCTCAGGTTCTTCGCAGCAAGGCCTCTGTTGAGGCCCAAAGGCTCCATGTACCCATGTAGTAGGTACTTAGGCCTTACAGTACCTATATAGGGACCCCTTTAAGGCCTAAGTACCTACGATATGGGCACATGGAGCCTTAAACCCGAAACTAAACCCTAACAGAACCCTCATAGAACTCTTATAGGAACCCTTATGCCTCCCTTTAACCCCTTTAAGGCCTAAGTACCTACTATATGGGGAGTCTCAGGGAGGTTGACGCGACCCTTCGGCCTTGCGCTGCTCGTAGCCCGAAGAGTCGAAATCCACAGTCTACCTGGACCCTATAAAACCTTCCTTTTTAGGGTCAAGGGTTCGGGACCCACGCCACCGTGTTGTTGTTGACGAAGTTCAGGAAGGTGGCCGCTGTGATTCCGACACTCGTGAAGACCTGGGTGTTGGCGCGCTGCACCTTCCCGATCGCCCTGATCAATCTGGAGCGGTTCGTGATCAGGGATGTGAAGAGGATCAGCATGAACAAGATGCCGGGGCGTTCGTTTGCGTTTGGGTGGTTCGCCACCAGCCTCAGTACCGAATCTCTCACCTCATGGCTGGTCGAACCGGCAGCCACCGACCAAATGGCTACCTCGTTCGCTACCCTCGCCAAAGCGGCAGCCATTATCCCTGTCCCATCCCCAAAGTCAAAAGTGATCCCAGACCCGGTCTGCATCAGGGTGTTGTAGGGAGCGGGGAGGGCTCTCGGTGCGGCGTTGGCACCCTGAAACATGGAGGAGAAGATCACCGTGATGACGATCATCATCGTGATCTTGGACATGAAGATCGGCATCAGAGAAGTCATCTTGGATAAGGTCGGGACTATAGAGATGATCACTTTGATGTTGAATAGGTCTCAACCTTGTGTGTGATGACTTGAGCCGTAGCCATAAGGTTTAGGGTTTAGGGTTTTAGGGCTCTGGGGGTTTCGGGTTTAGGGCTACCTATTATGATTTCCGTATATAAGTCCTTAACAGCGTAGGCTGTATGGGGCCTCGAGGGCTCCAGTTACCTGAATAAGTAGGTTACTAGGGTACACAACCTCGGGTTACTAACCTACTTTAGGATACCTTAGATGCTGAGTTCATAAGCCCCAAAAAGTGTGCACTTTCAGTTTTATATTGGGTCATATTATCCCAAGAAGTATAAAGTGCATCCACTCAGCTACTAAGTAAGTCGAGCCCTAGGGTTAGTAGTAACCCCCATGGAGAATTGGCATCGAACCCGAAAGTCAGGTGGCCCATGAAGAACTCGTCGATCTCTACGCAGCCACCTGGCGTGAGAACACTTGGATGAAGTCCGTTTTGGGGGAGTTGAGGGGTGATGTGGACAGTGTTTACGGTCCAGGTGGGGGGGGCTTAGGGTGTGAGGGTTATGTAATAGAATGAGCGTGTTAAGATTTGCGCTGTAATTCAGGAGTTGCGGCAGTTGCGGGTTTCGTCCTTCAGAGCGGCTTTTGATACAGCCTGCCGCAATCTTCCGATGTGTCGCAAAGGATTCTTGCGTCTCTGAAACCTCCATGTGGGTGATGCCGCTTGGGCTTGTCCTCGGGTTTACGGTTTAGGGCTCTGGGCTCCTGCTGAGGGTAGTATGCAGCACACATAACTGAGAAAAAACCAACCCAACAAATTCTGATGTTGGGGGACTCTTTGGGTCGATGGGTATTTTCTTGAAACTTCATAGCGATTCATAGCCCAGCCAATCGGAGCTGCTGAACCCTAAACCTCAACCCCTAAACCCTAAAAACCCTAAACCTTAGACCCCAAACCCTAAACTCCCAAACCCCTAACCCCTTAACCCTTGCGTGCTGCGCGGCCTTCGTCGAGGTCGAGCATCTTGAAGAAGCTCCTCAGACAGGACAGGATAATCTAAGTTCTTGTTAGGGGTTTTCATTGAAGAAAACATAGCGGAGAAACCATATTATTTGCTATAGATCCCGATATGGTAACTTACATTAAATGCCTTACGAAGAACCCAGTAGTTGCCATGTCCTGACTTCCGCCGTCCCACTTCGGCTGTATCGGGGTTCACTATATGGGGACGGAGGTGGGGGGGGGNGTTTGTTACAGAGACCCCTGTTTTGGCTCTGTCCTGTGTCCCGCCTCCCCACTGGGGCTTTATCGGGGTTCTTTATTGGGGGGGGGGGGGGGGGGGGGGGGGGCGGAGGAACATTCGCACTTCATGTGCCGCAGGCAAGCAAGCCTTTTATTTAGATTCAGGATTGAAGATACAGGGTTTTGGCTTTAGGATATCTGGGCCAATGGTTTTGGGGTTTGTCCGAGTCACACTTGCTAGCACAGTGCCACATCCCACGACGACCCATGCAAGGAGAGCAACAACCCTGAAAACAGCCCAATCAAGTTCAGGGCAAAACCACACACGATAGATGTAAGTAATAACAGTCATAGAGTTGGAAACGACAAAGGTATACTGAACCTCATAAATCCTGACTGTAGCAAGACCCAGTAAAGAACACCTTGAGCATTCATCTCGGATGTCAATGGAATGCTATTACTAGGTGGGGCTTTCAAAGCCTTTGAAAAATATTACAAAATAAGATCCTCTTAAGCCCAATAAGGGAAAATATAGAATGTCCCAAAGCCCTACCTAGATTAGTTTCAACTTCTACTTATTAGCCTCGAGATTTAGCCTGAATCAGGATGAAACATTCGAAGTGCGAGGCTCCAAAACTCTAAACCTGAAACACCAACAGCTCTGGACATAGACCCAAGCTCACGCATGCGATAGAGAAATAATATCAGTTCCTTGGCTTAGAACCTGAGCCATGACGATTCCTGAAGCCTACACCCTGAACCCCAAGACCTACCTGTAGCCGAAAAACCTACCTTTTTAGGGTTCCTTATTATGGTTTCTATGTATAGTTCCTTAAATCGGTAGGTCTTTTCGGCTACGGGCAACGCATATAATAAGAAATCATTCCAAATAAGAAATTAGACCCTCGCTAAGCCCAACTTTCTTAAATTAGACCCTCGCTAGGCCAAGATTTCTTAAACCTGGATTCCCAACCNTACGGGCAACGCATATAATAAGAAATCATTCCAAATAAGAAATTAGACCCTCGCTAAGCCCAACTTTCTTAAATTAGACCCTCGCTAGGCCAAGATTTCTTAAACCTGGATTCCCAACCCCACCCAGCCGAACCTGCGGAAATTTAGAATTGAAAACTAAATTTCCTGGACAACCACCCTTCCAGCCCAAGCCGCCCAAGCCTCCAGGCAAACCCTTAGCACCAACCAAAATGCCCCTGAAAATTCAGAATCGGAAAATAAATTTTCTGAGCCCTCCGCCAGCCCCACCAACCGTCAAACAAAAGCACCCGTCCGTTTGACATGGGTATTCCCTTTAGCTCCAAGTACGCTGTAGCTCAGTGGTGGTGCGGCTGCTCCTTTTGAGAGTTGCGCTGTTTCGAATCCCCCCGGTGTCATCTTGCTGCGGGCGGCTGACCCACACCGCCTTTTCCGCTGAGCTGGAGCCTCTACAAGCCCTCAGCCAGCCCCATGCCCCCACCCAGCCGAGCCTCACAGGGTGAGGCTGCG
>BGNK01000167.1:264912-292461 GCA_003297005.1 Symbiodinium sp. clade A Y106
GCCGCCCAAGCCTCCAGCCAGACCCTTAGCACCAGCAAAAATGTCCCCTGAAAATTTAGAATCGGAAAATAAATTTCCTGAACCCTGCGCCTGCTCTCGGATCCACATGTGGGCGGGTTGAATTCTCTCTGGCACCGGGAAATTTAGAATCCCGAAATAAAACTTCCTGGAAGCCTCAACCCCCAGCCCAAGCCACGTCAGCCCTTTGCCCCATCGGACAACTTCCGGACCCTCGACAGTGAGAAATTTCTTATTGCCATGCACACCCGAAAAAGAAATATCCAGAGTCTGGGGAAGGAGCACCCGTTTCTTACTAAACTGATCGACCGTACACCAAATGCCCGATATCCCAAACCTTGCCTTGAATTTCGAAGGTCCTCTTGGAAGCCTCCTTTTAAATGTCACTGCGCAGGCCACTTTCGAAACCGTTGTTGAAGCCCTTTCCCAAAATCTCGGAGAGCCGAACCCCGGGTGGTGTAGCCTACACCCCGCACCTCAAGCCCTAAACCCTCAACCGAAAACCCTGAACCTTAACCTTCAACCCTAATCCCAAACTTCAAACCCTAAGCACCCAAGACCCCTAAACCTAAAACCCAAGAACCCTAAACCCAAACCCCAAAACCAGAAGAGGCAGATTCCAAGAGGCGCCTCAAGAACCCTTTCAAAGCCAGGGGCGCCTTGCCTGAGGGTCGTTAGGGTTCAGGGATTATGGGGGTTAGGATGGTTTAGGGTTTGGGGTTTTGAGTTTATGGGGTTCAGGGTAAATAGGGTTTAGGGTTTGCGGTTTATAGTTGTAAGGGGGGAATAGGGCCTTCGCTCGAGTTTTCTACAGGCCTTAGCAGGGTCCGGCTTTGGGGTTTAGGGTTCTTGGTTTTGGGATGTGGCGTTTTAAGCTGCGGGCCTATTGTGATGTAGGGCTCTTGGACTCTGCCTCTTTCTACCGTAGGTTGAGATGCGGAGCTAGGGATTCAACAGGATATATCTCCCGCAACCCCGTCCCCAACACCGTCGGCAATTCTTGTATTCAGTAGCGTTTCGCTGGGCTGGTTGAAGGCGATCTACCCATACCCCTTCATTTCTTTGACAAAGGGGAGTTTCCGAAAATTAGGGGTACCTTATTTGGGGGTCCTTATAATAGGGATCCTAGTATTTAGGGTGGGTCCCCTATTTCCGGAAACCCCCATATGGAACCCCCTGGTAGGTATCCTGCCATCGTGTGGGGTTCGAGGTGTCTTACTTTCTTCATTGGCTCGCGCAAGGAGTTTGGACAAAGGCTTGGACCGCATCCGCCCGTTTCAGGCGCACAGATTTTCTGGCTAGATGAAGTGATGCACAGGTTGCCCGCAAAAAGGAGGAATACTATAGGGGCCTTGATAATTAGAATTGGGTTTTGGGGCCCAGTACACCTCCTTGTTATGTTGGGGGACATATCCTTTGCTTTACCACCTTAGACATTGGAAGCTCTCCCTGTCAGGCCTAACATTTCCCCCAAATCCAATACCATACAGCACTCAGGCGCATGCAAGGGCCTGCTGCTTCAAGGTTATTGCGGTTAAATCTTCAGAGGTTCGTAACTTACGGTTTGGGGCTACAGGGTTTCAGGTCCAGGACGAACATAGCACACTGGCACCTGCTGCACTGACTGAATCTGCTCACACACGGAATCGCTCAAAGCTGTGGAACCTACAAACCTCACCCAGTCAGCCCAATAACGGCTAAACCCTCCTGTCGACCCTGGATGCCGAAACCCCTACACCCCCAAAGCCCGGGTTCGCCTGGACCTTTGCCCGAAAATGCCGCCTCTTCCAGCAAAGCCGGCGATACCTCCACTGAGTTCAGCCAAGAGGGCACCTCCTGCGAGCAGCGCGATGGAAGTACTGCCGGGGAGTGTACTTGTAGGCTTAAGGCTTCAGCGTCGTCGGGATTCTACACCCTGCAACACCAAAATCCGAAGTTAAAGTCTGGCTAGTCCCAGGTGTTACCTGCACGGCCATTAAACCCTACACACCCTCAAATCTTCAGATCCCCAAAACCTAAGTAAACCAAACTCCCAACGCGCTGGCCTGGCAGCGCCTTTACCGACAGCCGCGGCAGCGAAAGCGTACCGGCGTCGTCGGCGGAGCCTGAGTGAGGGATTTCTCATTTGCGAGCCTGGGGCCTTTAATTGCAACAAGCATAGTGCTTCAACATTGGAGTTGTCGGTCGGGCTTTGACTAATTACGGGGTACAGAAAAGGGGGCTGAAAGCATTAGAATTGGTTTCGGAGAGTGTATACTTTCACGGTGTGTAGTAGGAACCTGTAGGAACTATTCCCAAAGATTCCATCTTCCATGTTGCAGGATCCGTTTTGTGCGTAGGGCTTGACTGCGGCCATTGTCCTGATTACCAGTATGATGATGCTGCTGATGATGATGATGATGGTGATGGATGTGGAGTGTCGCTAAAAAGGATGGCGACGACCATGATGCAGAGGATGACGATGACGATGACGAGGATGATGATAAGGAGGAGGGAGCATAGTTGCTGGTACACTCGTGCATACTGTTGGAACTCCTTGAAAACCAAAAGATACAATGAACCCGAAACTCTAAACAATTGGCCAACATGTACACCCCAGGCCTTCAGCATCTGTGTCTCCATGGCAAACACGCCTTGGCAGCTCTACAGAGTTGTTGGGCTGTGGTCTTTGGTTTAGAATATAGGAAGATTAAGAAAGCTTGGGTCTTTATTCGGGTTCCTTATATGAGCCCTAATATATTGGGGGTTATAGGGCCAGGGTTTCTTAATCAGGTTGCTTCGTTAGCTGGTTAGGCCTGAGGATTTGGGGCTGTGGAGTTTGGAGATTACGGCTTCAGGGCTGCTGGGGTAGGACAACCATGGTTCAGTGCAGGGAGCTTGGTGTTTGCTACTTGGGCGCGAGTATTTGCTACTTTTAGTCCTTAGACCCTTTGCGGGCTTCGGTTTGGTGCAGTTTTGATGATGTTTTGATGACCGTTTTCATGAAAGTAACCATGGCTTGAAAGGAATTCGCAATAACGCTCATCACTGAAAACTATCCCTGAACCCTGAAACCTTCAACGCAGCTCTAGCTTTGTTCCAAGGGGCCACTGAAAGTCTGGTGGGTGCCGCAGCGCATCTTGCCTGAAAGTACTGACTGGGGCTTCCCCTGAACCCTCAAGAACGCTGCAGGATGCTCTCATCACAGAAAGGCCCATCATCATAGAGTTCCAGGGCATATGAACAAAAAACCTATAGAACCGTCACCATTCAGGCCCTTCGATTATGTCTTACGCTCCTTTTTTCGGTAAGCTCGACTGAGCATCCCGAAGACTGCACTGAAAAAGGGCTTAGGGCTTAGAGCTCAGCTTAGATGCAGGACGTTATGTTGAGGGGTTTTTGGGCCGACAGTTTCGGATTAGATTGCAGATTCAGATTCTGGGCTTTCCTTCCACCCATAGCATTACAAGAACCGCTATGATTGCTATGCTGCTGTCATGAATGCCCTAATGTGAGGCCTACGGCCTATAGATGCCTGGGTTTCGCATTGCAAGACTCCAAGGTTTATATAGCATCACCGAATACTACTCAGTATCAGAGACAGTAAGGCTTCAAAAAGAAAACCTTCCATTAGATGGCTCAAACGCTGCCTCCCCCATTACATAACCACAGCCTAGGAGCCTTAGTAGTTAGAAGAGGGTTTCGGGGCGCCTTCATTAGACTATGATAACTACTGATATAATCACTATAGTTCTGCCGCACCCCCAAACCCTAAACCCTAAACTTTAAACCCTATAAACCAGAAAAACCCTAAACTTTAAACCCCATAAACCCTAAACCCCAAACACTAAACCCTAGACCCCAAACCCTAAACCCCAAACCCTAAACCCCAAACCCTAAACCATAAACCCTAAACCCTAAACCGTCCCCTGTATTAGGAGCCTCTTGGGATGAGGCTGTCCAGCGATAAGGAGGGAAGTCCTGCCCTGCGCTCTGTCGCCGTGAAGCCAGCACAACCATGCGCGAAACAACAGTAATATAGGGGCCTTCATAATTAGAATAGGGTTGTGGGGCCCGTTATACTATAAATATAATAGGGAACCCCCAGAATAGTATAGGTAATTATTATGGCCCGTATATTACCATGACAATAATACCCAACGGTTTCGCGTTCGGGCTTTTGGCTTTTCTGGGTTAGGGTTCAATCAAAAACACACCTTAACATGCAATACACAATCCCAGACCTCAAATCGTAAACCTGCTCAGACAGGTGCCTCAGAAGATAGCCGCTGAGCTTGCCCTCCCCGAAGCCACCAGCGTGGAGAAACACGACGCTTGTCTCGACCAAATGGCCTTGTCGGTTTAGGACGAAGGGCTCCATGTTGGAAGGGTCCTTTTCCCTACAAACCCTACCTAAAGTAAGCTCGTGATTATTAATGGTCCCCTCAATAGAGCTAAACTCGGCCCGGAACTCAGTAATAAAAGGTCCCCTCAATAGAGCTAAACTCGGCCTGCACGTAATAATCAACCACCCCTCAATAGTCCTAAAACCCGTCCCGGTTTAATATTTTTAAGGTTTAGGTAAATAAGCACTCCTACTACTGTACTACTGTACTACTGTACTACTAAGTGTACTACTACTGAGAGCCCCGGCCCCCGAACAACTTCGACCCCGGCCCCCTCAANGGTAAATAAGCACTCCTACTACTGTACTACTGTACTACTGTACTACTAAGTGTACTACTACTGAGAGCCCCGGCCCCCGAACAACTTCGACCCCGGCCCCCTCAAACAACTAAAGATCAAAGAGGCGGCCCCCGCCCGCCATTATTATTGCGTGGCCTGAGTTGTTTGGGGGGGGGTTTTATAATCAGGAGACCTCTTTAAACCCTTAACCGCTAAACCTCAAACCTTAACCGTAAAGAATTAGGTTTAGGAGCTCAGGGTTTGGGCTTGATTAAGGCTGAGGCCGCAGGATTCCGGTTAATTTTGGGGGCGAAGGCTTCTGATTTTAAGGCTCAGGGTTTAGGCCTCGAAGCTCGCAAAGAGTTTCTGAAGCTCGGCAAGCATGAACTCGACACGTGATCTGGAGCTGCCCTTGAGAACTCGATCAGTTCCAAGATCGTGTCCGGAATGCGATTTCCGTCGTTGATGTTGCGCCTTTTTCTGTTCACAAATGACAACATATTGAGGATGCCCTGAGCCTGGCTTCTGGCGTCCGCTTCTCGTCTGGGAGTGGAGGTCCGACAACCTTTCCACCGCTTCCTGTGTCTCTTTGCACAACTATCCAATACCTAAACCCCCCACAAAAGTAGGTAAAATGATGGCCCAACACCTATAACAACAGGCTATTATTCTACATACTTTTGGGGTCCAGGTAAAACATACACACATCCGCACGGCTCAGACCTCAAGCTGTCTGCAGAGCCCGAGCATTGCCTAAAACCCCTAATGCCACACCATTAAATAGCCTGCTCATCAGAAAACTGGGACCACTTTAACGGATGCTGCGGGTCCCAAAACCCTAAACCCTAAAAACTACACCGTAGACCCTCTGGAGGCCTAAGACCTAAACCCCATAATGCGATGCACTCGACCCAACCTTGTCGCAAGATACTATCGCCTACGCGCTATTCCACGGCAAACCCTAAACCCTTAACCCCAAACCCTATACCCCAAAACCAAAACCTTACAAGGCCTATACCCTAAACCCTAAACCCAAAGAGCTACAGTTGAGACCCTTTGAAGCTTGAGGGGCGTGAGCTGCCGAGCAAACGCGTAACCGAGCCGCTCCATCGGCCTCGTGAGCTGCGGTTTAGGATTCGAGGTTTAGGGTTTGGTTTTTAAGGGTCTGGGGTTAAGGTGTAGGGTTTAAGGTTTATAGGGTTTAAGGGTTAGGGTTTAAGGTTCACAGGGTTTAAGGTTTAGGGTTTAGGATTCGGGGTCTACGGTTTGAGTACATATAGTAGGTTACATACCATGCCACAATACCTACAGAGAGTATATAACTCTGAGAAAAATACGTACTTATGTCAGTGGCCACTGCTAGGCCCTGAAGGTTACAGCCCGCACCCCTCGAAACAGAAATAGTTCCTTGAAGTCGTGCCTAGAACTCGAGTGACTTCCCGATATCTAACGCTTAGCCACTAGCCTAAACACAGTCCCATATATACATTTTGAACAACATGACACAATTATCATAAACAGCGAAATGCAACATAATATAGCATAGCACAACATAGCATAAAATGCCATGGCAACGCATCACATAGCATAACAGTACGGCAACATATACCGTAAAGCAACTTAGTATAACTGTAAGGACGAATGAAATACAATGCGGCAAAACAAACTGAATACAACAAGAGGCGACAAAGTCAAAATACTATTGTGTTACATGCTATGATAGAACTTGATATGTCATTCGACAACAAAGAGTCTTAATATCATATACTTAGCATAAACACTAAAGCATAACACACGCACATATGTGTGTACACATATGTACATATCTCATGATACAGTACAATAAAACGACATGAACTCCAAAATCTTGAAATGACGCACAAGATGAATATGAGCTGCGATAGATCATAGTAAAAAAACATGGTAAAACATAAAATGACATGATGAATTACACTACAATACGATGCACCATAGTATGGTGTAATTCTGTAGAACATGGCGTAACATAGCATAGGAAGATACAGCAGTACATGGTATAATGTACAGAATATGAAGAAGTATATCTGTGGTATACTACATGCACTTATCAAGAACATGACATAACATGGTATATCATGAGATAAAGCACAGGGCAATGTGCTGTAGTGAAATCTAGACTCACAGACAGGAACATCATACAATACACTATCGCAACCCGTGAAACAATACAAACCACAAGAAAACATGTATGTATGAATTTCTATATGTATATTAGCATAAGCACAAGATTATCACATTATACATTGCAATATAGCACAGAACCATGCGTAACCGTGTATGTCCGTTGGAGCACTGTATGTAAATATATAAGAATCACATTACAGTGAAGCTTCAGTCATTACATACAAACAAAGGAACATTTACATAATTACATATATATATATATATACATATATATATATACTATTATTATTAGTAGTATTATTGTTAGTATGTTGCACTGTGTGTACTTATAGATATGTACTAAAACGATCCATACACACACATACACATATATATATAATACATATATGCATACATATGTTTAGAACTGGTACTCTTGCTTTGATAACAAAACGACTATTACTGTTAGTGTCATACGGAATGTTAAAAATCAGGCATGCATGCATACATACATACATACCCATATATGCGTAATACTATGTCTATATGTACATAGTATGCGTGTGTACATATATGCAAAGTGCATACCTGCCGTACGTGTAGAATCGCATTGCATCGGTACCTGTGCTTCGAGGGCATGAAACCCCACCCTGAAGCCTCCTGCCAGGGCCTTGCGGTCCCAGATCATGATAGACCCTTAATTCTGTAGGGTCTAGGGTTTAGGGTTTAGGGTGCAAATGCTACGGAACCCTACCAATAAAATTCCAAAACTCTGGCAAACTCTGAGCCGTTAAACCCTAAACCGTTCTAAACCTCTAAACCCCCCAATCCTAGGTCCCGAAACCCCTAAACCCCAAACTCCTCATCTCTAAACCGGTAAACGGCAGCGCCTGGTGCCACAGATGCCAGTCGGGGCTCTTGGGTATTGCGGCGCACGAAGGACCGGGGGCGCCGCAGCCTCGCGAAGCTACTCTAGCGATCTTAAAAGTTACAACTGTGGTCTGGGATATGTTACTAGATGGGGACGAGGCAGCACCGTCAGAATACACCAGATCCATAACCCTGAACATCAAGCCGGCCCACACATCGTTAATCCTTCGGTTTAGGTATCACTAGATTTAAACCCCGAAAACACTCACCTACTCAGCAACAAACTTCTCCTTCGTTTAATGAGCCTGTATAGCAATCTTTGTCCGAACCCTAAATACTAAACCCTAAACCCTAAACTCTGAACTCTAATGCCGTAGAACTGCTGGGTGTGAGCCCTAGACTCTGGGTCGAGGGCCGCTCAGGTTCGGTTGGGGTCTAAAAGGGCTTTAAGGTTTTAGGGTTTTAGGTTTACCTTAACCCTGAAGAACCTACCTTTTTAAGGACTTATATAAGGAAATCATAATAAGGAACCCTAAAAAGGTAGGTTCTTCAGGGTTAAGGTAGAGTTTAGGATTCAGTTGGGACAGGCAGAGGCAACCTAGCAGGCCATGAATCTGAACCTTGGAAACCTCTGCTGCAAAAGATGTTGAGGGCTATGGGTTTCGGGCTGTAGGCTTGGGGTTTAGGGTTTGAGGTATTTAGTGTTCGCTTGAAGATCTACGGGTTAGGTGAGATGCTGTGAAAACTCCACGAACCTACTGTCATGACAAGCTATAATATAGGGGCCTTATAATGAGGGCTTTAGGTTTAGGGTTAGGGGAAGGTTTGGTTTTGAAGGGCTTCAGGGTTTAGGGTTTAGGGGTTGCGACGTGTGGAATGGCGAATCTCAGGAGGACTAGACTAACTTGATATAAGGGCCTTAATAGTTGTTAATAGGGTTTTTTGGGCTCTTGTATCGTAAAGTCATAATATGGAACTCTACAGAATAATATTGGTACCTTTTCAGGCATCTATACTATAACCGCCGCGAGGTTCAGAGGCGAGGGCTTAGGGTTACTTCCAACAACAGACCTTGGACGCCCAACTTGGAGCATCACAAACCGCACTGCTCAGGGAATTTACGGCTATATATATATATATATATAGGGGCCTTAATAATTAGAAGAGAGTTTGGGACCCATTATACTTTACTAGTTATACTTAGGAGCCCTCAAAATGGTATAGGTAATTATTACGGCCCCCATAGTAGGGTACAAGGGAAGATGGTAGCATGCGCAAGAACAGAAGAAGTGCGTGACCATGAATCGAGCTGTCTCGTTTGCTGCTTGCAGTTGCTGTTCAGCTGATCTCGCAGAGCAGAGCTGTCTAACACCCTCAAGCCATAAAATCTGAAGCCCTGACCTCTAAAGTCGGATTTCTCAATCTCTAGAATCTTAAGGATGTAGATCCGTTACAGGAAGATGTAAGGGAACCCCTGAACAAACCCGAAAATTTAAGGAACCCCCAAAGGCATCTTCCCGAGGCTCTGACACGAGGGGGGAGGCTTCGACGCGGCCCTGGATTGCCCAAACTTCCTTGCCAGAACAGGGGTTAAAAGGGGTTTAGGGTTTAAGGCAGGCTGGGCTTACCCTAAGGGTTCCTGCAAAGGGGTTGCTGTAAGTGCTACTTTTGAGGGTCTACTGCAGGCTCACTGATTGGAACAGGGTCTTTTCAGGGTTCTGGGATATACTATGCTACAGTTGTAGCAGGGAACACTAGCGGATTAGTATAGGTACTCATTTCGGCTTCTAAAATACGCTAACATCCTTTAACCATAAACCATCTTACAAGCTCTAAACCCCTGACGCCCACCCTCCGCCTCCCCTTAAAACAATACTAATAATTACTATATAATATGTGGTATAGTATAATATGATATAACATATAGAATACTTGTTTCATAAAACAGAATCAAAAACCGAAGAACCGAAGAACAAAAACGAACCGCCGGAGCTCCAGCTGATCCGATGCGGCTCGACAGGGGAGGCAGGACTTGACCACAAAGTCCTGAGCTTCGTGGCTTTTTCCGGTTAGGTTTAACGGGTTCAGGGTTTAGGGATTCGTTTTAGGATAGCTATCCCTAAAAGTCCAAGTAGTCCTTATTTATGTTTCTTGGTATCTAACAAGGCCCCAAAGTCCAGCCTTAAGGTATAGTTATAACCCATTTTGTGGGACTTGTAACCCTACTTATAACGACCCTGATGCGCCAGGTGGGTTTGAGGGTTCCCGGTATAGGAATTTAGGGCTTCAGGAATTTGGGGGTTAAGGTTGTTAGGGATTGAGGGCTTTGGGTTTCGGAATGCATCTAGACCGCAACAATGAGTACCATACTTGGTTGTCCTAGTTCCTTACTATGGGATCCTAACCACAAGTACTTTATCCTAGGGTTTAGGTGCGCAGTCTTGTGGGTTTCAGGCCAGAGGTTCGTTGCTCTCGCATTTCGGGGGTTTAGGATCTAGGCTAAGCAATAGGAAGCCTGTTTTGATGGTCTGAGTTTTGCTTTTTTTGGGGGGGGGACCGTGGTAGATCTTGCTTAACCGCGGTAGATCTTGCTTAAGTGGAGTTATCAATGAGTTCTCATAAGGAGCTTCCAGGAATAGCATCTCGAATTGTTCCGACTGTTAGAAGACTGTTAGAATATTCCGACATGCGAGTCTCTGCCTTTCGGAGTGTAGGGCTTGGGAGTTGCAAGGCTTTGAGCTTGTGAACACTTCAACGTGGGGGCCGTAGTAATAACAACAGGATTTCGGGGTATATGATGGTATAACCTCATACAGACTATAGAAGGGGTACTACCAGTAGTTATTCCGACCTCAATATTCGGCGTTTACGCGATTGAAGTTAGGATTTCAGGGTAAAGTCATGCGCTTGCTTTCTTAAGCACTTGAGAGCCATCTTCCTGAGGCTCTGGTTCGCAGTGTTCCTCCATATAGCAGCAGCTTAACAATGAGATACTCGAGTCTAGAGTGAGCCTTTGTCAGCACACTGTCATTGAAGCTTCTGCGCGCATGCCATGAAGCCTCCCTAAACCCCTAACCCCTAAACCCCTAAACCCTAAGCCCTAAACCCCTAAACCCTAAACCCCTAAACCCTAAATCCCAAAGCAACCCCAAATGAGATCAAACCATATCAAGGCCTCGGGTCCTGAATTGATGGGGCGTTTTGGGGTCTAGGGGTTTAAGGGTTTAGGGGTTTAAGGGTTTAGGGGTTTAGGGGTTTAGGGTTTAGGGTTTGGGGTTTGGGGTTTGGGGTTTAGGGGTTTAGGCTTCAAGGCTTTTTAGGGGTTTTGGGCTCTTGAGTTCAAGTCAGAAGCCCCTTGGCCTAGAATGGCGGCAGGTGGGTTCAGCATGGGGCCCCAGGCAGGGGCTAAGCCCAGGTCTCGAGAAGTACAGAAGCTGCGCACCCCACCCCCCCAAACTGAAAAAATGCACTATGGTGGCCTTAGGGATTAGAATAGGGTCTTGCTAAAGGATATAGTAACTTAGTGTGGGTACATTTGGGCCCCTATACTACTGCCCGAACCTTTAGAATGCAACGTCCAAGGCCGGCACGCAAGTCGGCGTGACCTGCACAGCACATCCCCTCCCAGTGAGTGCTGCCTCGAGTGCATGCGTGCGTCTTGAGGGCACGCGCGTGCCAACTCGAAACCATGCGTGCCCTCAACTTCTCCGCAACCGCGTGGTGTGCGCATGTGCCGAACGCAAAACTTTGAGGTGCAATGCATTTATTTTAGAAACCAAACGAACTGCTCAAACCCAAAAAACCAGAGCACGTCCAACAAAAAAACGCGTACTGCCTCGTTCAAGATGACTGCATGCTGCCTCGACGTTTTTCGTTCCGCACATGCACAGCACGGGCACACAGCACTGGAATGCCGCACCTTCTTCGCTCCCAAACCAAGGACCAACCGACACGTTCACTGACAAAGGGAAGGGTAGAAGGGCTTAGCAACTTGGCAACTTTTTCAGGTTTGGGCATGGTTGGGCCTAGATACTTTTTAGGGTTTATTCTTCAGAAACTTCTTCGGATTTAGGCTTAAGTGGCCTTTTTGAGGTTAAGGGTTTAGGGGTTATAGGGCCTCTTAGACTCCGGGTTCCTAACCCCAAGAGACAGAAAGCACAAGCGCGGTCCAGCTCAAGAAGCAAACATAAGGACCAGCATAATTAATATTAAAAATATATAGAAGAATTTGCATAATTTTGTTATAAAATAGTCAAGATAGGTGTAAATCCTCAGCTCTGTTGACTTTTGAGCCTCGCCGACTCGGCAGTCAAGCGGTCAACTGTCTGGTAGGCTGTGACTCTCTCCTTGGTGTGTAGCATGAGGCGAGAGGGATCTGTGCAGGCATGCAGTGCCAACTTCGCATACACACTTTCAGGGGCCCACCTCTTGAAGAGGATGCTCTGACAGAAGAAGCATGGCACTTTGCCGCTTGCCCCCTTGTTCTCGTACATCTGCTTGAGAGCAGGCTCGTCCCCTAAAGCTTGAAGCCGTGTCCAACTTCGTCACGAGCACGATCATTTCGCTTGGCCTTGATGGCATGCACGCCCATGCTGAGGTCTTTGCCTGTCTGGAAAATTAAAACCAGAGAGGCATGCACTGCCACTTGAGACATAGCATGCTTCAGCAGCATGACCTTGCTGGTCCGGACGGTGGTTAAGAGGAACCAGCCATCTTCATTGATGAGAGCATGATGGCCCAATTGATCGATAAACCAATAACATGGTTGCAATCTCCGATAGTTGTGTGCCTAGGGGGCTCTTCATCCCTCAAACCCCCAAGCCCGTAACCACTGAACTGACGAATGTCCGACGGAAACTCGCACGGCACGGAAAGCTTGGAAAAGCCAGGAGAGAGTTTACGATTTCGGGCTTAGGGCTTAGGGCTCATAAGGCTGATAAATAAGGGTTAGGGCTCTGAAGGTTTAGAGTTTAGGGGTCACACGTTAACCGTAAGGGTCCAAGTACCTTAACATCATATACCCCAGCAAACACTAAGCTACCTTTACTACTTTACCAAACCCCGATACCTGATTATTGGGTCCTAAAACCGAATTCCCTAAACCCGAAACCCCCAAACCCTAGACCACCTGCCTCCTCGACATACTCCCCACCGGCTAGGAACAAAGTTCGCGGGGTCCAGTGGGCAGCATCTACCCGCACATGCTCGTGGCAAAGCCTCGGACGGAGAAAGCAACAAAAAGGCAAACTTAATGCCGGGCCTGAATGATTAGAACTGGCTTCCTGTAAGGGGTTCTGGGTTGCTACAAGTGCAACATATATATATATGGCCTTTATAAGTAGCATAGGTTGGGTACAGCCAAAAACCCCTGTAACTTATATTAGAGGCCGTAATAAAGGCTGTACTAAACAGTATATTATAATTACATTATGAATATTATCCAACTATTACAGAGTGTGGGCAATACCCAAAGAATAGGGTTGTACAGGCCTTTGTGATGTCCTGGTGGAAATATCTGTATCCTGAGGCACTAGGCCAAAGATTCTTGAGGCGTGCACATGTGAGCCATACCACATGGCCGCCAGAAACCATTGCCATCAAGAAAAGCACTCAGACCTGTTCGAGAACTCACAAAAAGGAACGAACCTGTGGTCACACGTCGCGCGCCAATGAAACACCCACACCCGGAACGATGAACAAAAGCAAACGAGCTTGAAGTTGATCTGTCCGGTCTACATATGCTACAGCCTACATCCTGAATCCTAAACCCGCAACCCTAAACCTAAACCCATAACCCTAAACCCATGACCCCAAACCCATAATCCTAAACCCTAAACCCTAAACCCCTCTGAATCCTAAACCCTAAACTGGACCAAGGGTTGCTTTGCTTCGCAGCTTGGCCTTAATGGTTAGAATAGGGTTCTGGGGCCCATTATCCTATAATCATAATAATAAGGAGCCCCAAATAGGGTTTAGGGTTTAGGGTAGGAGCACCAAAATAGAATAGTAAACCCTAAACCGGACGGGAGGCTTGCGGGCTTTGTCACCCAGGGCCCATGGGCTTTCAACAACTCGACTCGAGACGCTGCCTTCAAAGGTCTCCCCAACAAGGGTTCGATAAGAAGGGCTTTATGGAGGTTTTAGGATTCAATAGTGCCTTATGACTTCAAAGGTCTCCCCAAAAAGGGTTCGATAAGAAGGGTTTTATAGAGGTTTTAGGGTTCAATAGTGCCTTATGAACGGAAATAAGGTTCTCAGGAGCATTCTACTTCTTCACTGACGTATGAGCAACGCTAAGGACTGGTACTACTAGCTAATCAGACCTAAACAGTATGCCTCGTCTTACCAACTTTCAGCCATGAGGCTCCGTGCCATCAGCACCAATGAACCTTGATGTAGGCTTCAAGCTCTATGTGGTCCAGTGTCCAGGGTTTAAGGCTATCTTCAAGCCTCAAAATACAACCACCGAGCTATTTCAATCACTCGCGTCATTCAGGGCGCAGGGACGTGCAGTGCAGGTCACAAGAGCTTCTATAGTCTATAAGTATTTGTGTATGCATGCGGTGGTCTGACTAGCTAGCAATAGTGTCCCCATATTAATATCCCCTGTCTAGTTATGAGTTATTCATACTGTGAATTGCCCCAAACCCTTATTCTAAGAAGATCCCGAAGCTCCCAGAACATAGAGCCATTCCAACGCACAATCCCCGCAACTGGCAAGACCCCTTCCCTGAAACCGTATAAACACCTAACCCTACATAAGCTTTAAACCGTCTAGACCCTAAACTCTAAACCCTATAATCCCTATAAGCCCCATGGGACTTTGCAAGCGGTCCATAACTGGGGCGAGCAGAGAGGGTTTAGGGTGAAGAGAGTCTAGCGTTTAGGGGCCATTGGAGTTCAGGGTTACGGGCCTGCATGCTAGCTTAGGGTTTTCCGGGGTTGGATTTGACGGCTTAGGCCTTTCGGACTTGCGGGTATTAGGGTGGTAGATTTACGGGTCCTACTGCTCACATGTAAGCCTGACTCGGCTCGAGCTTGAGAGGTCGTGACACGATGGCATTTGGCGGATCCCATCTGCAGTGTGCATCGTGCAATCACGGAGCACCGCACTCGTGGGCTTCATAGCGCGGCTGCTCCGGCGCACTCCCAATTCCTTTTAACTTCTTTTCGGTATTGGGATGCTTTCGCGGAATCTTGGACTTGACAGGCTGCTGCGAAGCACCGCGGACAGACCTAAATCAGGAATCGTCGACAGGATCCAGCTTGCACGACTGCTTACGACTGCTTTGTCGCCGTTATCTTCACATTGTGCAAGCCGGTTTTGCTTGCACCGGACACTGTAACCCTAAACATCAAAGACACACCCAAACTCCAAAGAACACCTAACCCCCCCTAACCCTAGCCCCTGCCCCTCTCAAACAAAAGCTCAAACCGAAAACAAACCCTAGACTCACTTCCGCCGAAAGGACAAAATCTCTGTAGCCCCAATCTACAAAGTGGCAGGGTGTAATCCCGTGATAATAGGGTTTAACCGATTTAACCTGACTGAAACCACGCGTAAACCCAAATTATATCGCCGAAATACGTGACGCTCACTGTCTGGGCTGCCGATAGAGGTCGCCGCCGGACCTGCTTCTGGCTGCGCACGTCAGGGCTGAATAAACTGGGGACATACGATAGGTCTCCAAACGTACGACAAAATACCTGCGCGCGGCGCTGGGGCCTGATTAGCTTAAGTCCTACAAACGGAATGGTATGGAATCATATACAATAGTACGGTGCAGGGTAGGGTAGTGTCGGGATGGGTAGGGTAGGGGTACGGTATGGATGGAATGGCCTGGAATGATATGGTATATGGAGGGGGGTGTGGAATGGCATGGCAAAGTATGGAATGGTATGGTATAGTACGGTATCACTATGGCATGATATGATGTGATATATAAATTGCACGCGAAGGCATATGATGTGTTAGATAATGCATGCGAGCATAGGTATATGCACACACATACATCCGTTTATGATGTATATGTACTGTGGTAGTGACATTCACCATGCAGGGAGCGAACTCCAACACGCAGCTCATAACCGAGGCCAACATGTCCACATTATGACCTGGACAGACAGAAACTCACGAAAGCCTCTGTAGATCCGACGACGATACTCCGCAAGACCTGAAACCAACAAAGGAAACCGAGAATCCCCAAACCTCAAATCGAACCCCTAAGGTACTGCCACCCATATAGTAACAGTCTGTAATAGGGCTACTATTAAGGTTCCAATATATCTATGTTATGAATATTATCCAACTGTTGCTGAGGTGAGGCCGTACCCAACGTTAAACCCTTATTAAGCAAAGGGCCCCTGCTGGGCTGCCTCGACCACCTGCTCTGTGGATGGGACCCCCAGCGGCTCACCTTCTCGCGCTTTAAAGGATTCGTCTTAGCTGGCTAGAAACTGCTTTAGGTCAAAGGAATGTTTCACGGGTTTGGGCAAGGGTATTCGGGTTTAGGTTTCGGGTCCAGACTTTAGCGCTTTAGGGCTTAGGTATGCTTTAGGTAAAACATCTTCACAGCCACAGCTACCTCTTACAGCGTCTTCGGCCCAGGGTTACGACAAGCTTGAGCTCAAGAATTTTCATAGCCAGTGGGCTAAGGCCCAAGGGGTAGCTGGGCCCAGCCCTGCTTGCCGGCACACTCACTCTCCCTTCGCACCTGATATGAGCCAACTGGTTGAATGGCATTGAGCTCTCAATGCTGGTGTCAATCCGGGGCTCGCTGCACCCAAGACCCTTAACCCATAGCGGTTTCAGGACCCAGAGTTTAAAAGACTCCTCCAAAATTTGTGTGAGGTACATCGCTTCACAAGCGGGTTTTGGAGATTCTGGGGATTGTCGAAGGCAGCCAAGAGCTTTCATACCTGATGAATTAGGCTGCCAGCTACAACACGAGGCTGGGAAAACTACCTAGATACTAGGTACCAATAGTTCCTTGTAGTCCCCGTCTCATCCGTATGCCATTCTGACTATTCTATGACATGCCCTTGAACCTCTCAGCTGAAAGCAAGCCTACAGACTCTGATGTTGATTCCCCTTCGGGCATGCAAGGTTTAGGGGTTGGGCTGTTGAAGCAGACAATCCTGTACAGTGGTATAGCTACCAGAATACAAGCGAAGCATTCTACATGTAGAATATTCTGCAAGTATACATCTGGATGTATACCTAGACATAAATATGTAACAATATATGTCTGTGTATATGTATGTGTGTGTGTATATATATATATATATATATATATATTGTGCACACATACACAAATGCACACATACACAAAATACCGAAGTCGCCTTCCTCTTCGGGGGGCTGCCGAAAGGGAAAGAGCCAGCAGGGTCCTCAAAGCCAAAGAGGAGTTCCAGGCAATATGGTGTTCTTTGGTTTAGAGTTAAAGTTTATGGTTAAGGGTTTAGAGTTTAGGATTTAGAGTTTAGGGTTCAGGGTTTAGGTTTAGAGTTTAGGGTTTAGGGGTTTCAAGTGTTGTACGGAAAGATTCTGTTTCCAGGTTACCAGTTCGAACGTCTGCGGTCTGGGATATACCCGTGGATCGAATAATATGCTGCTGCAAGGCTTCTACCTCATCATTCCAATCACCACATTGGGGCCGGGGGTCTGAAATCTGTAGGTACCACCTGCTTTGGGCTACTGGGTGTGTCCTTTTTAAAGGTTACCTGTAGTCTCCATTGTAGTTCCTTTTTGGGGTTACCTTATAGGATCCTTATTATATATTTGGTTAAACCAGAAAAAGGAACTACAATGGAGACTACAGGTAAACCCTGAAGCTTAGAGCCTTCAGATCCGAGAGTTTTCGCGCACCTTGAACTCTAGCCCAGGGTATAAGGTAAAAGCCTTGGTGCTTGCAACCGGCTTCCGTTTTTATTCGGAGTTTTACTCCGTTCTACTCCTTATGACGCCGTAAACCAAAGCCTTTGCCACTCCAGAGACAGACGTAAGCAAGCTCTCAAATACCCAGAGCGTCAGGTGCCTACCCAAGGGTTAGGGTTTAGGGTTTTGGGGGTGTGCGGGTTTAGGGCTTAGACTGGAAGCCATACTTGCGGCAACTTTTTTCGTCCTGTTACCTTTTAATCCTTACACCCCATAACCCTCTAAGCTCCAAGCCCTGAACCATCCTAAACCCAGAACCCTTAACCCTAAACTCCAAGCCCCCTCTAAGTAACCTACCCTTCTAAGGATTTATATAAAGAAATCATATTATTAGGGAACCCTAAAAAGGTAGGCTCCTTAGGGTTCAGGTAAACCCTAAGCCTATTTTTGTGGCCTTCTGCATCATCGCCAGGCCCTAGGATGATGGCGGAGATCGCCGCATCCAGGAAGCAGCCCCCTGGGCTTTTTGTTTAAGGGATCCTTAAAGGCCTTCGTAGGGTTTCATAAGGGTTTTAGAGGGTTTTTAGAGGTGTTTCGTAAGGGTTTGGAAGGCGTTGTAGGGTTGTTGGGGCTCCTCAAAGAGTTCCTCTCTGGGGTTCTATGAAGGTTTGGGGTTGAAGGATTTCGGCGGTTGAGGTTTCGAGGTGTTTAGGATTTGAGAGTTTAAGGTTTTGGGCTTCATGAGCGTTTAGTGTCGAGCATTTCAAATTCCAGGGGGTTGGGGTTGAAAGCATAAAGTTTAGTGAAAATCCAGTGATAGCCCGTGCATGTGTATGTGTGTCCTTGTGTGCCCACATTGCCACCGCCAGACTCCTCCAGAGGAGTTCAGTTGTTTAGGACTTGTTGCTGGGATTCGTAGTGGGAGGTCGCAGACCCGCACACTCGGAGTCTTGGCGAAATTTCTAAAGACTAAACCCCCACAAACGATGGAGGGGTGGACGCCGGGGTCGACAACTCTGATGGTAGCCCTTCACCCTGGAAGCCTATGAGGCTTCTGTTCATGTGGGAGTTGCAGAAAGCCAGGGTACATTATGCGGAAGGAACAAACCAACGATAATAATAGCATTGATAGCTACTACAGATATGTGATAAGGATACTCGTACGCAGGGCTCTACATGACTATACCTTGTTGTCCATAGCCCAGCTACTGTACATATTGCGGGCTCTGGGCTTCTAGGACAAAACTCCGACCGCGTCTCCCGAAAAGCCTTAAACCCTAAACCCTACAGATCGAAGCCCTCTATAGAGCCCCCGTAAAAGGAACGCTTAAAGGATTCCATATAAAAGGCACCCTGAAAGGATCCCTGAACAGGAGTTCGGCCAACCCTTGCTCTGCATCCAAGGCGCTTAAGAGCTCTTTGCTCCGATCGTTGCGCCAGAAAGCCTTTGGTGCGACTGAGGTTTGGGGCCTTAACAATCAGAATAAGGTTTTGGGCTCCTTTAAATAGTATAGCTATTGTAAGGAGCCCGAAGGAATTATATTGGTAATTACTTACTTAGATCGGCCGGGTGGTTAGTAAATGTTTACATAGATTAACGATGTTATGAACTATTTATTACATAGTTATGTCCGTTATGCAAACCGTTTATAAATTCATAATAAATCATTATGTNCTATTTATTACATAGTTATGTCCGTTATGCAAACCGTTTATAAATTCATAATAAATCATTATGTAAGTAGTTAATAAGCAGATTAGTAAAATAGTTATCTAAATTAATACATCTTAATAACTGGTTTATTTTTCAAATCTAGTACCATGGAGCAAGAAAAATCACAGTGACATGCTATGCATGCAAGTGCATGGTGACACATCAGCAGGGCGNATACATCTTAATAACTGGTTTATTTTTCAAATCTAGTACCATGGAGCAAGAAAAATCACAGTGACATGCTATGCATGCAAGTGCATGGTGACACATCAGCAGGGCGGTCATAAGCCTTGTGCAAAGGCTATATGTACAGGTGGCTGAGAGCATGAGCTTCATAAATCTTCAAGTTCTTTGGCCTGTAGGGCACGGACCAGAGCCTTATAAAAAGATTAAGAGCCTTGAAAGGCTACTGGCACGAGAAGATATACACAAATATGATGAGCCTTGAAAGCTATATACCCGAACAAAAGCACATGATGATGACGAGCCCAACAGGCTACATGCAGGAAGGAAAAAGCTGTATTGATGAGCCTTGAAAGGCTATATATGCGATGAGCCTTGAAAGGCTACATGCAGGACCGAAACCCTAAGACGTGCATTTTTAAGCTCCACCGCCAGGGGGAAATCAAGATCTCGCAGGAAGCAGCATTTGAGGCATTGCCNCCCTAAGACGTGCATTTTTAAGCTCCACCGCCAGGGGGAAATCAAGATCTCGCAGGAAGCAGCATTTGAGGCATTGCCTCACCTCCACCTCCACGGGATCAAAGTCGTGTAAACTCCAGCATCTTTGGCGAAAATTACACTCGTGTAAATGTCCAGCAAAGGTACAGCCACGGGGTCATCTCGCTCCAGCCAGGCAGCATGGTGGCTATGAAGTCTCTGCATGCTCAGGCGCTGCAGAATGCAACGGCGATCGTCGCCGTGCTGCACGAACTTGTTCACCAGCCCGCACGACCACTTAAGCTCTGGATGGTCCGGGTCATGGAATAAAGCCAAGTCGCCAACACTGACACTTCCATCTCTGCACCGTGCAGTCAGAGCGATTGTCACCTGCCCTGAAATCGCTGTGGGCCAGATCATGTTGGCCAGCACCTGGTCTTTCTTAGAAGCAGCTTTAGGCCCCAGCAGGCCGATGCTGTTGTCGAGGCTGTCTGCTTCCGCCAACAAGTGCAGTTCGGCAGTCACAACTTCTCTCATAGCTGATGACTCGAAGTGGGTCGTGTTCTGGACAAGGTTGGTTTTGCGAGAAATCTGTTTGTGTTTCCTCTCCATTGCGAAACAGCTTATGCAGGCAGTGTGGGTCCTCACACACTGAGAGAAATGCAGTGGCCAATGGTTTTTCCGCCGGAAAGGCCATCCAGCATTTTTCCACTTGGCCAGGGCTTCTTCGACCAGCACGAACACGATGTCATGGGTAAGCTTTCCACTCCATCCAGCTTGCAAAGCTTCTTGCAAGCCCTGCATAGACAAGAAGGCTTCTGTCTCCTTCTTGTGCTTGTCACCACAAACCTGCCGGACGTACTGAGCCAGGATTGGCAGCAGGCTTAACAGTTCGGATGCAGTGGAATTCAGTTTTCCGGACTTCTTGTGCTTTACCACCCGCTTGTCATCCAGCACATCGCAGATGCGGATAGCGCTGAACTGTTTGGGAAGCTGCCAGAATTTGCAGTATTCGGCAAAGGTTTTCCAGCCATCCATAACCTGCAACAAGTAGAAAGTCGCATAGGACAGCAAACCATTGGACAAGAGTCCGTGCATGTAGTCGTGCATCCATTGCTCCGTCGGCTTCAGAAAGGGACGAAGGGCAGGGCATGCCAGCAAAGACTCCGGGGAAAAGGTGATTCCTGCAGCCTGCTGCCAAGCACTCCACTCTTTGGCAGAGCATTTCCCGTACCTGGCAGCCATCCGGTCCCAGCTCTCCAGCATTTCCTCCGAAGAATGCAGCACGAGCTCCGAATGTTTCGTGAACTGCGAGGACGGGTCGATGTCATCCTCCGACTCGTCACCTGCCTGCTTCAAAGAGAAACAGTTGGAGCACAAACTGCAGAAGCGAGAGCCGGAATCACCTTTGACGGACCAGGTCATTTTTTGAGCAGCACCGTCTTGAATGATGTAAGCCAGCGATAATCGCACTCGCCGATTGGCTTCACCAGCATGCCCCTCGGGTGGTTGCAAGCAAATTCCCAAATCCTGCACATCACACCATGGGTTCAGAAAAATTAAGTGCAAAAGCCTCTTCATGATCTGCGACATACTGGCTTCCACCGTTGCAACCACATTGCTTCGCAAGATGCACAAAGTGATCCATGCATTCTCGGTTTGCAGCAAAGGGCCCATTTCTTTCAGCCCAGCATAAATCACCCAGCATTTCCTGCCGGTGCTTGCAGATAGTGGGTTGCCCGGGCACAGCTCGTCGCTGTACAGGCAGAGTGAAAGCTGGTCTGTGCTCTCCAGCATCTGCGACATGGCCCGGTAAAAACCACCACCAGCTTTGTAGGCAGAATGCAGGAAGGAGCACAAGTTGACGAACTGCACTTGGATGCTTGATCCATCCTGCAGCAGCACATCCTGGTGCACCAGCAAGGGGCCATGTCCATCAGCCTCATCTATGACCCCGCGACTGGCAGTTCGCATATCCTTGGCAGTCTTCTTCTCGGGCAAGCCATTCTTGTCGACATACTTCAAAATCGACTCGAGGGCTTGCTTGCTCACATGAGGAACATGGGATCGCAAGTCCAGCAGCTTGCGATGCTTCTCAGGCGGCTTAGACATGCCATTCCAGCAACCAAGCACTGCTTGTGCATTGCAGAAGTCACACGTAGAGTTGCTTATCTCACATGCCAGCATATATATTTTATATTACGAACAATCACATTTGTCTACCTCTGCAGTTCAAGGCTGCATATATGCAGGACTGCATAAATGTAAAGGTCTGACAAAATAGAACATGCGGTTTAGGCTTCAGTGTTTAAGTGTAGTCTTTGAAGTGAGTTCTACGGCAAGAAGGATCGACGCCTGTCAGCCGAATTGCTGCCCGCTTTAAGCATTAATGCACGTCTCCCTTCTGGTTGCATGCACATGGGCAAAAGGGACACAAAACCAAATGGGCCCGGATGGCACATATACCTAGATGTATGATTAAACATGTACACAGGAAGACTGGTATATATGAAGCCACCAAAAGCTAGCATGCACACACCTGAAAGGGGAGCCTGCAAAAGCTATGTATATAGAAATATATGAGCCTCGAAAGGCTGATATTGGAAACAAATCTTAAACCAGAATAAAGCAGTATACAGTTCTTGTTTCTCCATGGGCGCCCTTGGAGCTTCGGATGCTTTCTTGCCAGCAGCAGAATGCCATATTTGCATCCCCTGCGAAGCAACCAATGGATTCATTGATTGCAAAGAGCAAAGCGCCTAGCCGGCCATTGCTCACCCCACCCGAAACCTTGCCGCCAGCAGCCAGGTACTTCTCACTTGAGGTTTTGCNAATGGATTCATTGATTGCAAAGAGCAAAGCGCCTAGCCGGCCATTGCTCACCCCACCCGAAACCTTGCCGCCAGCAGCCAGGTACTTCTCACTTGAGGTTTTGCTTCTTCTGCAACTCCCGCCATTCTGCACGAGTGACTCTGTGGCCGGAAAAACCTGGATCACGGCATTGATCACAGCCCTTGATGGCTCCTCGACATCGCATACACCCCAATTTGAGCCTTACATGCCCATGTTGTAAATGAGTACAGGAAAGTGAAAGGAAAGCTTTGTTTTGCTAGGGAATAAAGTAAACAAGAAAGATTATTATTGGATAAACAAACAAGTAGCGGCTACGGAATAAAGTAACAAGAAAGATTATTATTGGATAAACAAACAAGAAGCGGTTCGGACGAAGTGCCCGCAGAAGCGTTTTTTTTCTTCAGCTGTGCCGGTGCAGCACATGGTCGCTTCATGACACCTTGCNCAGAAGCGTTTTTTTTCTTCAGCTGTGCCGGTGCAGCACATGGTCGCTTCATGACACCTTGCTTCTCCTCGGTCTTTCGGATCCGCTTCTTGTCGGCCTTCTTCTCCAGCTTCTCGAAGGCTTCTTGCTCGAACTCCTCAAGGCTTTTTCTCTTCTCCCCAGCACTGCTGTTCATGCCAGCCTCTTCGCCGCCCTTAGCAAGCCCAGTTTGCACCGGCAGCTGCACAGCCGAAGCTTGGGCAGAAGCAAGACCTGTAAGGGCCACTGCTTGTGCAGCAGGCAAAGAAGCTAGGGAAGGCAAAGCAGCTGCTGCTGGACCAGCAGGAGCTTCGTTTGGCAAAGTGCCTGGAGCCCGAGGCAGACCAGACAGCGAAAGCTCTGAGTGCAAAGTGCCTCCTGCACTTGGAAGGGCCAGCTGTTGTGTAGCATGCACCGAAGGCTGCGAGGGCGAAGTGTTTGCAGCTGGAAGGGCCAGTTGTTGTGTAGTAGGCACCGAAGGCTGTGACGGCGAAAGAGGATTCAGAGAAGCTTGTCCTGCACCAACATTCTTGAGCAGCTCCAGCTTCACGGGGCTTTTCGAAGACTGCTGTTGCTGCATCATCGGGGCCAGCAGGTTCGCCAACATCATAAAGCCGGATTGTAGATCTGGTTCACGGTGCGGCTGGTGGCCAACATCTGCCGTGTTTTTACCAGCCTCGCTCGCAAGTCGCAGGGGTGCGAGTTGTATGGCTGTATAGCTATGAAGCTACCCGCATTCAATGGTTGCAGGGTTCTGCTCGGGGCTTCTACTTTAATTCATTCCTTGAAAACACAACAATGGAAAACCCCTGCAAGCGCTATAGAACCCTAAACCAAACCCTGAACCCTTACGAAAATGCGATTACGACAACGATAAAAAAACTTGGTCTCCTTCACCAGCTTGCTGTTGCCTCTCACCCAGGCATTGTTCTTGTAGATCTGTGCAAGCTCCGGAATTTCTCTTCCAGCAGGCATCTCATTCCCGTAAGAAGCCTGCAAGTGAGTCTGGCTCAGGTCCCGGGGGTGCTGTGGAAGGCTAACAAGTCGTTGCACACCCACCGGCACTTCCTCACAACAGCTGTCGAAGGAGGAACGAATGTGCTCGGCCAGCACATAGGTGCAGTCAGCCGTAACCAGCTTGCCTGTCCTCTTGTATTCAANAAGTCGTTGCACACCCACCGGCACTTCCTCACAACAGCTGTCGAAGGAGGAACGAATGTGCTCGGCCAGCACATAGGTGCAGTCAGCCGTAACCAGCTTGCCTGTCCTCTTGTATTCAACATACACGAGAATCGCCGTTGCAGCTTTCTTGGTGCTTTCTTTGAGGTTCTGAATGCCCAGCAGTCGCAACCTTCGGGCCAGCACTGGGCACGAAGCCCACATGTCCGTCTTCTCCAACANTCTTTGAGGTTCTGAATGCCCAGCAGTCGCAACCTTCGGGCCAGCACTGGGCACGAAGCCCACATGTCCGTCTTCTCCAACATGGCCAACTCGTTGTCAGTCAAGTAGCGATGCAGGCCCGCAACTCTGGGTTTTGCTCACGACAGCCACAGGGCCAGCTGCTCCAACAGCTTTCTGGTCCAGCACTTCTTCCAAACTTGCCTTCACCGTCTCGGGCAAGTTGCTCGTCTTGATGGCATCGTACAACTCCAGCATCTCGGGAGATGGGATGTCTCCCATGCTCTGAAGCTTGCCTTTGAGCTGCCCCGTCCATGTGTCCACCTTCTGGAGCAGGTTGGGGCGAGCTTGCAACAAAACCAGCACTGTCTTGATCTCCTGCTTGAAATCCTCGACTTTCCAATGCCCAGGCATGGCTTTGGAGCGACCTTTGCTACTGCAGGCCAAATGCCTGCACGGNGGGCGAGCTTGCAACAAAACCAGCACTGTCTTGATCTCCTGCTTGAAATCCTCGACTTTCCAATGCCCAGGCATGGCTTTGGAGCGACCTTTGCTACTGCAGGCCAAATGCCTGCACGGCGGCAAAATGCCAACAAAGGTCTGAGCAGAAAGACTTAGCAAAGAATAAAAAATCATTCGCTGCTATCAACATGCAAGACAGAATTGGGCTGAAAGGTTGCAGTGGCTGAAAGGGAGCCTNAGGCTTGCATGAAAACTCTGAGCCTGCAATGGCTCGGAGCCCTGAGGCTGGAGCCTATATGAAGGCTGCAAACACAATTTGTTTTGCTTCGCAGGATTCCATGCAAATTCAAAAATTCTGTCGCATTAACCAGCAGCAGCTCCGTTCGGAGAAAAAAGCTCTGCATCTCCAGCATCTCCAGCAACAGCAAGACTTCAGTTGCTTCCGGGGTGGAGCATGGTGAGCACAATGGGTCCCACATCCCCATAAGCCAGCATCTCGAATCGTCGTTTCGTCATCCTGGCAACACGTCAGGAGCAAACGCACATCATGGGAGCCTTCAAAGGCTAAAGCTTGACAAACAAGTGCTATAGCAGGCCAGCAGCCAGAACTCCCAGCCAGACTTGTAGACAGCCACTCGCCAGCACTCATTTCCCAGCCACNNGCCAACGGGAGCTTTGGATGTACGGGTTCATGTCACTGTAGGGCACATGATCCTCCCAGCCAGATGCCCATGATACCACGACCACTCGGTAGTAGTGGACATTCTGGATGTCCACGATGCTATCCCGCACCATTGCCAGCCAGCAAAGCAGACACGGGAGGAAAAACTCTTATCAACCGCAAAACAGCTGCTTCAAGTAACATGATCAACCATCAACACAAGCAAGGAAAACAGTACTACTAAAACCAGCACTAGTACGACTACGAGGATAACATACTACTACTACTACTACTACTACTACTACTACTACTACTACTACTACTACTACTTACTACTACTACTACTACTACTACTACTACTACTACTACTACTACTACTACTACTAGCACAACAACAACAACAAGTACTACTCCTTTTTGCAGTAGCACTCTTCTAGTACTACGACGACGACTACTACGACAGTAGTATAGGGTTTAGGGTTTAGGCTTTAAGGTTTAGGGTAGTAGTAGNAACAACAAGTACTACTCCTTTTTGCAGTAGCACTCTTCTAGTACTACGACGACGACTACTACGACAGTAGTATAGGGTTTAGGGTTTAGGCTTTAAGGTTTAGGGTAGTAGTAGTAGTACTAGTACTAGTACTAGTACTAGTACTAGTACTAGTACTAGTACTAGTACTACTACTACAAATACTACTACTACTACTACTGCTGCTACTACCAGTGTTGCAGTTGTTGTTGTCGTTCTTGGTGGTGGTGGTGGTGGTGGTGGTCATGGTGCTGGTTGTTGTTGTTGCTGCTGTCGTTGTTGTNCGTTGTTGTCGTTGGTGGTTGTTGTTGCTGTTGTTATTGTTGTTCTTGTTGCTCTTGCTGTTGTTATGTATGTTAATGCTGATGTTCTTGCTTTTGGTGGTTTCGTTGTTGTTGTTGTTCATGTGATTGCCATTGTAATTTTCATTCTCATCGTTGTTGTTGTTGCTGTTCTACTGTTGCTGCTAGTGGGTGTTGTTATGTATTCGTTGTTGATGTTGTTCTGGTTGNTTTTCATTCTCATCGTTGTTGTTGTTGCTGTTCTACTGTTGCTGCTAGTGGGTGTTGTTATGTATTCGTTGTTGATGTTGTTCTGGTTGTTGTGTTGTTGTCGTCGTTGTTGTTGTCGTTTACTATTGTTGTTTTTTTGGTTGTTTTTTTGTTGTGGCTCTTGTTGTGGCTGTTTTTGTGGTGGTGGTGGTGGTGATGGTGGTGTTGCTGCTGTTGGTGCTGGTGCTCGTGCTGGTGCTGGTGCTGGTCGTGTTGATAGTGGCGGTGGCGGTGCCGGTGCCGGTGCTGCTGGTGTTGGTGCTGGTACTGCTGCTGCTGTTGCTGCTGCTGCTGGTGTTCGTGCTGCTGGTTGTGTCGAGTAAGTGAGGCTGCTTGTGATGGTGGTGTTGGTGTTGGTGGTGCTGTTTGTGGTGGCGGTGTTGGTGGCAGGGGGAGGGGGGTGTGCGGGTAGTCAGTGGTGGTTTCTGGGTGGTGTGCAGCAGTGCTGGGTTGTGGATGATGGGTGCTGGGTGATGGTCGCTGCTAGTTTCTGGGCGCCGGCTGGCGGGTGGCGGGGTATTAAAATGATTAAATTGAAAATTCAAAGGATTTTCCCAATTCAAAAATTTGAATTGAGATTCGGCGTTTTTGGTTTTCAATTCAAATTTTTGAATTGAGATTTGGTGCTTTTGGTTTTCAATTCAAATTTTTAAATTGAGACTTGGTTCTTTTGGTTTTTCAATTCA
>BGNK01000167.1:292515-330406 GCA_003297005.1 Symbiodinium sp. clade A Y106
GCTTTTGGTTTTCAATTCAAATTTTTGAATTGAGACTTGGCGCTTTTGTTTTTCAAATCAAATTTGTGAATTGAGACAATAATTACCCAAAGTTTAAATTCGCTAAAAGTTTCATTGATACTTTTTACTTAGTAAGGTAATCTAGGTGATGGGAAGGTGCTGGGTGCTGGGCCGAGGGTGATGGTTGTTGGGTCTTGATTGATGATGGGGGTGTGGCAGACTGGGTGGGTGATAAGAGAAAGCAGTGGGTGGATGGAAGGGTCCGTGACTGGGTGAGGTGGGTCGGGACTGGGTGGTTGTGTGGGTGGGGGTGGTGGGTGGGGGTGGGGGTGTAGGTACATGGGTGGGTGGGTCGTGGGTGTGTGGGGATTGGGTTGGTTGCTTTCTAAAAGACAATCCTAGACCCTACATCATAAACTTCATAGACCAACAAACATCTTAGACCTTTTAAACCCTATAATAGCCTATAAACCTTAAACCTGGAAGCTTGCTTCTCTCCTTCCGACAGAGCCTCAAAAGGCTGAACCCAACATGAGCCTGCAAAGGCTAACTAAAAGCTGTATGATGGCAGAGCCTCCAAAGGCAACCCTGAGCCTGCAAAGGCTTCACCATAAGAAACATCGATCACACATCGACAGAACCATGGAGCCTTTGTACGGCTGTGTTGTTTCCTTTTTAAAACACAGCTTTGCCTGCCTGCCGATCTCCATCCAGCACAGCACCAATACTCAAGGTGCCCAATGGCCACCTGGTCGTGGCAAGTAGCCCAGCATCCTGAAGCCGTCCAAGCCCAGGTGTTTGTGGGCTGCCACCATGTCAGCCAGCTGGCTTTGGATGGGCACAAAGGATGCCAGCCGTTTCAGCTGCTTCTGCAGCTCCTGCTCCTCGCCACAAAGGCTCAACCCCACCAGCATCGCCACCTTGTTCTGGAAGCCGCTTTTGCTTTTCTCCGGAACACGGAAGGTGTGCATTCTACCAGTCACATCCATCCATGTAGTTATTCCAGCACCATGGCTTTGCCACGAACCAGCATATTGGCCAGCACCGCCTTGCTGCCAGCCATCATATCCAGATTCTCCGCCAGCATAGGCACTGGAGGACGGCTCCTGCCAGTGATCAGCAACACCGGCCTGCTGCCAGTCATCACCAGACCAGCCACCAGCAGCCTGGTTCCAGACACCACCGTCGGCCCAGCCACCAGCAGCATGGTGCTGCCCAGCAACTGGATAAGCCTTCTGGGTCGGNCCGGCCTGCTGCCAGTCATCACCAGACCAGCCACCAGCAGCCTGGTTCCAGACACCACCGTCGGCCCAGCCACCAGCAGCATGGTGCTGCCCAGCAACTGGATAAGCCTTCTGGGTCGGCGGAGCTCCCTTCGGCTCCGGTGGCGGCATTGCACCAGAACTTCTCCACGGTACTGGTGGCTTCTCGGTGCCAGCAGTGTCATCTTCGGCCTTGCAAAGCTTTTCGTTTGGGAGCTTTAGGATTGGCGGGTTATAAAAAAAACTTAGGGTTCAAGGGTTTTAGGCTTGGGGCTTCTAGGTTTGCTTTTTTGCCAAGATCGAACAAGCCACCGGCTCGGCTNAAAAAAACTTAGGGTTCAAGGGTTTTAGGCTTGGGGCTTCTAGGTTTGCTTTTTTGCCAAGATCGAACAAGCCACCGGCTCGGCTGGGTTGCTAGGAGGATCTGTCATGTCGTCCTCCTCCTGCATCGTGGGCTCCAGCACTGCTTCCACTGGCCCACCCATCATGAGCCTGTCCAGTGCCGAAAGCTCCATCTGCGGCGGGCTGGGCAGTTTGGGCTTCTTCTTCGTCGAAGCAGCCATCACCTGAACAGAGATTTCATGAATCGGAGCCTGGAAAAGCTTTAACGAAGCCTGCAAAGGCTGTCACATGAAAAAGCAGGAGCCTCCTAAGGCAAACACATGCAAGAGCCTCTAAGGCTGACACATGCAAGAGCCTGTTAAGGCTTTCCGGTTTCAAACCCTGCCATCGCCTTGGGAGCAGCAGCTTCTCCAGCAACCTTCCTTTTGCGGGCCTGCATGAAAGGTCTGTAGGCTTGCATGGAATAACACCAAATACATTTTCATGTGGGTATAAACCTTTGTTTCAATATAAATAAATATATACTTTTATGTATTGTATGGTTGTTGTGTATGAAAGTTTCATAAAGTTGTTTGGCACAATAAACAAGCCTTGGCTGCAGGAGCACCACCAGCAGGGGCAGAAGCATGGCCAGCATCTGCAGTGACCTGCCAGGGGTCGTATGTATGATGCTTCGGCTTTATGCTTCAACCGGAAAGTTTTCTCAACCTGACCTTTCCCTCGAGCTCTTTCGCCCACTGCAAAAACACAGGGTCGTCCATGGCAGGCAGGCAAAGCTGGAACAAAAATTCCAGCAAACTGTTCTAAAGGTTTCGTTTCCTCTTTAACACTTTCCGTTGTNTCGTCCATGGCAGGCAGGCAAAGCTGGAACAAAAATTCCAGCAAACTGTTCTAAAGGTTTCGTTTCCTCTTTAACACTTTCCGTTGTAGCAGTAGTATACCAGTTGTAGTAGTAGTAGTGGTGCTGCTACTACTACTACTACTACGGCTCATACTACTACTACTACTACTACTACTACTACTACTACTACTACTACTACTACTACTGCTACTACTACTACTACTACTACTACTGCTACTACAACCACTACTACTACTACCCCTACTGCTACTACTACTACTACTACTACTACTAGTACTACTAGTACTACTAGTACTACTAGTACTACTAGTACTACTACTACTACTACTACTACTACTACTACTACTACTAGTACTACTACTACTACTACTACTACTACTACTACTACTACTAGTACTACTACTGCTGCTATACTACTATTACTACACTATAGCAGAACTCACAGTCTACTCGGAAAGCACTCCCTAAGGGAGAAGATTTCGTGCAGCAGCAGGAAGAAGTTGTTTCNCTACACTATAGCAGAACTCACAGTCTACTCGGAAAGCACTCCCTAAGGGAGAAGATTTCGTGCAGCAGCAGGAAGAAGTTGTTTCAGGACTCTATTTTACAGAAACTTAATCCATGCAAATGCCCAGCTAAAGAACCAGCTTCCTCCGCTGCACCGACCTGAAGCCAAAACATTACACATACACAAAACTCATACTGAGGCAGCTTGCATAAAAGNCTAAAGAACCAGCTTCCTCCGCTGCACCGACCTGAAGCCAAAACATTACACATACACAAAACTCATACTGAGGCAGCTTGCATAAAAGAAAGCTTTAAAACATCGGAAAACAGAGTGCATTGGAGCCTGGAAAGGCTGATATTGTCCGAAGAGCCTGAGAAGGCTGATATACTAGAGCCTGCAAAAGCTGATGGTTCGGAAGAGCCTGNGATATTGTCCGAAGAGCCTGAGAAGGCTGATATACTAGAGCCTGCAAAAGCTGATGGTTCGGAAGAGCCTGAAAAGGCTAGCAATAATTATGGAGCCTGCAAAAGCTGTTATGCTTCAAAAACATGGACAACAATCAGGGAGCCTTTACAGGCACCTTGCTACAAAAACTCCTGCTGCAAAGGCCTATTTTCTTCTGTCAGGGGGATCTGAGCGCTTTTGTTTGGATTTCAGTCCTCAGNTTTACAGGCACCTTGCTACAAAAACTCCTGCTGCAAAGGCCTATTTTCTTCTGTCAGGGGGATCTGAGCGCTTTTGTTTGGATTTCAGTCCTCAGCAGCAGCACTGTCGGATTCATCGGCATCTAGGGCTGAGCGACTTCGCTTAAGTCCACGGAACTTGCCACTCTTCCTGTAAGTTCTTTTCGATCCGCTGCTAAAGCAGCTTTCGACATCTTCAGCCAGCACATCCAGGACGGCCTCNTTCTTTTCGATCCGCTGCTAAAGCAGCTTTCGACATCTTCAGCCAGCACATCCAGGACGGCCTCCAGCATAAGGGGCTCCAGCTTCACGACCAGATCAGTGGTCTTCGAATTGCTGGGTGTCAAGAAAACAACCTCCTGTTCATTCACGACCATGTTGATTGTCTCGGGGGCATCATCCAGCTTCTGGAACTTTTTCTTTTTGGGTACACTGGAACTGGCATCCTCGAAGAAAGCCGCAGCAGCTTCCTCAGACTTGTGGCCAACGGAAGCCCGCATGGTTTCCAGGAGCTGGTCTTTCAACTTTTGCAAACCTGCAGAAGCAGCAATGCTTGGATTTACATTTCCTTTCAAGATGTCCAGGTTCTTGCCACACACCAATTTGCAAATTGTGCGATGCGACGGCCTGAGCTTCAAAAATTTGCTTCCGTCCGTTGCCGAATGGAGCAAGCATGGCTGGATGGGCACGTGGTCCCCGCCAGCATAAGACAAGGCATATCGCTCCTGGATGTCCACCATGCTGCAAGGCTCGCTGCCAGGGCAGGGAAACTGAACCAAAAAACTGCACAATATCACATACAGTTTTCCATGCCAAGGGGTGCCTAGGAAGGCTGCCTGCTTTCGTGCCTTAAAAAGCTGCCAGAGCGACATCCTTCTTCCTTTTCTCGGCACGTAGAAGCTTCCGGCTTCCAGCGACTTCACGGTTTTTAAAATCGCATCACAAAATGCTGTTGTCAAAGAGGATGATGCATGTGGGAGTCCATGTGCCTGCATGGATAAGCTCTAGACAAATTTGACTTATTATATCACAACAGAAAACCAAACACTATCCGTAAATCTTTTCTACAAACATCTCTGAACTTACAAACAAATATGTATGGGAATCATTTGTGCACAGCATGCACTGTTACTGTTCTGCTAAACAATCAAAGCTTGATCTTTGCCACACAGCCTGCAGCACCAGCAGTAGCAGGCCCAGGATGCCATTGTTTACTTCGTCTTAGCTTTCTTGCGGGAAGCTTGCACAGGGGCCTTGTAGTAGAGCAGCTGCACGTGCTTCTCAAGCTGTTTCTTCGGCCGCAGGCAAGGTATTTCCAACCAGCCAGCATACAAGCTATGGCCAAGCTCCATAGTCGCCGCTTCCTCGTCCTCGGTGGCCGAAACCCAGCAAAATGCTGGGATAGCACCTGTCTCTTTTTGCAAGTCAACCTTACCAGCCAGCACCTGGTAGTAGTGGCCTGTCTTTTTGACCTTGACGACGATCTTGCCAGCGAAAGCATCCGGTTTCCTCAAAGCTTCATCTTTCATCAGCACAACAGTGCCGAAAGGAAAAATTTTCAGGCCACTCTTTTTGATCTTCTCAGCAGTGAAGATCTTGTGGGTGTTCGTGAACACCAGCTTCGATACTTCCAGCAAGCTTTCCCTGCAGGAATCTTTTCGGATATACGATTGCTGCCGACTTCCGGTTACAATCGGTTTAAATATACTGGCAACCAGAACCTTTTATATTGCATGGTGATGGTGAAATCAAATATGCAGAAGATGCAAAAGAGGTTACCTTGCAACATTGTCGGCAAAAAGCGCCGAAGTATGAAACATGAATGCTAGCATTTAAACGAGCTGCTCGGAGTAGTTCGTCAAGACTGCAGCCTGAACTTGTGCTTTCTCCAGCTCCAAGGTCCAGCTGTCGCAGACGTCCATCTGCAGCTTCGTCACCTTCTCGGCGGCCAGCATGGCCGGAACCAACTTGTCCGTCAAACGGAAGAGCTTCAGATCGGAATGCGGAATATCGTGCATGCTCTCATGCCCAAAGATGTCCACGGACTTGAAAATGCCGTGCTGTTCCTGCATCTCCACAAACTCGAAGATGTCCGAGTTCCGAATGTACTTTTTGCCAGGAACCAGCCAGCTGTATCGCTGAGTGGCGATGGTCTTCGCATCATAGTTCTCCTGTATTGCTCATAACATTATCTTCCTCTGAAAGGTTTAGGAAAAATGGCTTAAGAGATCTTGCATTTCAAGATTTGATTATAAGCTAAGCTTTATATAGGAACCTATATAGGCTTAGGAATTCTATTTGGCGCTTTACCAAAAAAAATTAAAGGGAAGGGTTTGTAAAATACTTTGGCTATGGATTTTAGGGTTTAGGGTGGCAAGTTCCAGTTATCCAGGGGTCTTCAACATTCCTCCTGCCTGCAAGCCCAGCACCTTGCTGTTGTCACCAGCAGCAGTGGCAGGGGCAGCTGCACTGGAAGACGAAGTTGCCTGCAACTTCTCTTTCTCCGCCACGAAAACTTTGTGGATTGTCTCCAGCGAGCCGAAAACAGTCTTTTCGTGGCCTTTGCCTTCTTTTTTCGTGAGCCACAGCCCCGCACGAAGGAAGAAACGACCAACCAGCTTCACATTGTCGAGCAATTGGTCCCCTATCTCTTGCAAGACCAGCATCGCCATCTTCTCAGCCAGTGCTGCTTGGTCTCGGCCTGCCGGTGTCTTCAGCCTTTCCACATCGGCTTTCACCAACAACCGGGCAAACCCGTCTTGCACATGGTGCTTCGGCGAGCTCAAGTTGCATGCCAGCAGCATGCATCGCACAAGCGGAAATGTTGAGTGCTTCGACCCAAAATCTGTGAAAGCAACACTTCTGAAGTATTCCTCCCCCAGCAGAAGCGAAGAGCTGAAGGACCTCTCANTGCCAGCAGCATGCATCGCACAAGCGGAAATGTTGAGTGCTTCGACCCAAAATCTGTGAAAGCAACACTTCTGAAGTATTCCTCCCCCAGCAGAAGCGAAGAGCTGAAGGACCTCTCAATTCCAGCAAGAAACTGGATAAGGACGAACTGTTCGCCTCCTGTGTACTTCTTCACCCATTCCGCAATCGCATCAAGGTAGCCCAGCGAAGACATGGCCCTGCATGCTTCCACAGCAGTCTNGTGTACTTCTTCACCCATTCCGCAATCGCATCAAGGTAGCCCAGCGAAGACATGGCCCTGCATGCTTCCACAGCAGTCTCCATGCAGCCCGTTCTCTTGTACTGTGCCGCCAATTGTGTCGCCAGTTCTATCTCGGTGAGACGGCCAGCAATATGATTGCTTGAGTTCAGGCTGGCCTGCAGAAAATCTGCAAACCATGGAACTGCATCGTCCACACAGCCAGCAATGCAGTGCCAGACCCAGCCCTGCTTCACAGCTGTGGCGAACTGATCGTCCGTGTACTGCTTGGTGAGGGTCTCCAAAGCCAGCACACTGGGCAAGCTCTCGTGCTCCGACGAGCAGCCAGCACCAACAGCCTTGCAAAACTGCGACATGTGCGAGCTGCTCAGGCTCGCAAACCTTTCTGTGCCAGCCACAGCAGCAAGCTTGCCGTCGCTCGCTTCCACCAGTGCCCGCATGCTGTCCAGTTGGGCCTGTCGTCGCACGGTGTTCTGGCTCAACTCCATGCAGTAACTTTCTGCCAGCTTTGCCATTGACCAGCCGACTTTCAAAGCTGCATGGCCACGGCAATGCACATTGTATGCATTAACCATCATTCCAGATCTGTTCTCGGAATGCACGACGAGCTGAGTGGGCTCCAGCAGCTGCTCGTACAGGTAGCCGCCTTGCTTCAGCACTTCCAGCATCTTCTTCGCTTTTACATTGACTGCCAGACCAGCATCATCCCGGACACTCTCCAGCTGCTTGACCAAGGAAGCATCCATGCTGGCACAGCTGGACAAGCACTCTAACTTGTTTCTAAGCTATCTTGTCATGTCCTGCAGGCCATGCAAACACCCCGTTGCACTTATAAGCCCTGCTTGCATGATCTGAAACCAAAGTTCGGAGTAGTGAAAAGTGCATACCGCTTCATCGATCTTGCTCCTATGCGGCCGCATGCTTGCACACGTGCTTCCCNCCGTTGCACTTATAAGCCCTGCTTGCATGATCTGAAACCAAAGTTCGGAGTAGTGAAAAGTGCATACCGCTTCATCGATCTTGCTCCTATGCGGCCGCATGCTTGCACACGTGCTTCCCTTCGAGAAGTGTTCCACAGGCCCTGCTCGCTGCATGGGCCACGTCTTGCAGAGCAATAAAGAAATTCCTTCAGCACTACATTTTTTTATACAGGCCCGGTTCGGAACATTCCGACGAACACATAGCCACCAGCCTGGAAAGGCTAAAATATTCTGAAGTGATGCTGCCACAGAACAAGAACCGAGCCTGGAAAGGCTTCTTTTATTGCATTTTGGCAAAAGAGAACATCTAGTAGCCAGCATTCCCTGTTTTGTTTCCAGCAATTCTCAATAATATACTCACGTCTGATGCATGTACAATCTGCCAAAATCAGATAAATCAACCTTGCTCCATGGTGTTGATAATTGTGTTTTAACCGTTTAGGTAATTTTATTTACGGAAATATAGAAATTACTTATTCATGTATTCTGATTATTAATTCTTCTATTTTCTGAAATAACTTTGTTAATTTGCTGTCCTAAAACTACTAGTCCTGATAATGGTTTGATCACTTTATGTAATTTTTATGTAAATATGTTAGCCATATATATCTTTTACCGAGATTATAATGGTTTATAACGACTTATAATGACATACTATCATGTTACTACTTCAATACTATTATATGTAATGCCCGCAAACAATTACCAACCGCCCGGCCGATCTAAGCAGCGGCAGCCCCGGCAGCGCGATGACGGCAAGGGCCCCCCGTGGCCTGTTTGCCCACGTCGCAGCGGCGGCCTTCGGTCTAACTGCGCTGACGATGCTTGCTCACAGGTGCATTCTCAGTGCATCTCTGCCTGATGTGCGGCACGCAGAGCACGCAGACGTGGCTCTGGCATCGATGGAGACCGATTTTGCAGCTGGCTCGCTGCTTGCTGGTGCGGGGGTCCCTTCACTTCAAATTGACCGCGATGTCAGAGTTGCTATGTACAACAAGAAGCGTACCAAACGAGACCGAAGCGAAGGGTGGACTTTGAGAAAGAAGTTCCGCTCCTGCTCATTGTTGGCCCGTGCCTCTACCGTGAAGGGGCGAAAGATCCTGAAGAAGCGCATGTGGCGCGGCAAGAAGGTTCTTGCACCAGGGGACTACTGCAACTACAAAATGGTCCGCGTGAAGAATTTGAGGTAATTCGACACCTGTTCGATACCTTTATTTATTATAGCTGACCAACATTGCAGGCCCAGCCTTGACAGTTCAGCTGTGAGGAGGGCAGGCCCACCACAAAAGTTTGGATTGAGCCGGTCTGAAACAGGATGACATAATGGAGGGTATCAAAAGCATCTGCAATGCTGGCTGCACCAAGTGATACCAAGTCCAGCGCATACCTTCGATACCGTAGCAAGTTTTCATTGACATGTCCCGATTCCCTACGCTGAGGCGATCTGGCCCAGAGCATCAATACGGGGACGGTATCCAGCGAGACATGGCAGAAGGCTGTGCAAGCATACTTCTGTGCACATACATCGCTTGCAGCTTTTTGAGCGGCAGGCTGCTGAGCCAGAGCCAGTGGAGCTGCCGGAGGAGGCACCGCGGCCCCTGTCTTCCCCAATGATCGGAAGATCCCCCAAATTGTGCGGAAGGAACCTCCACCTCCTGCAGCAGATCCGGTGCCGGCAGCCGAAGAGACGCAGGAAGCTGAGGAGGAGACGGAGACGGCCTCATTCAGACGGGTGGAGAAATCCACTGCACTGCCCGGGCGTGTTTGTGTTTGAGCCTGGAGGACAAGCCACGAGCTTTCATCGAGTCACGTCGGTTCGAGAGCGCTTCGCCGACGATGAGGATGGGCTCAGCCACCCATGACATGTCATGGCGATTTCGACAACTCCTGCAGACCCAGCAACGCTCAGAACACATTGACATGCCTTGTTTGTTTGGGACGCCTGCCCTTGACCCTGTGGCAGTTGCACATGCGCCTTCGTTCGGGCTCTTGCGGCTGGAGAACTCAGAACATCTCGGAACGCAATGAGCAACGGCAGCACCCGTCTGATTTCAGGTCCAGGCTCTTTGTATTCAGGCCCCGCTGCCCGATGCAGATTTTGCCAAGAGTTCAATACGGCAGCGGCCTGCAGCTCAAGTCAGGCCTTCATGCCAGATCCTGAAGCACCCTTGCCAGAGCCAGGCAAAACACCTCGGCGCAGGCTCCCAAAGCTTTGCGCTGCTATTTTGTTGAGGCTCTTTGGCGGACATTGGCTCCCCGCCTGCGTCTGCATCGGGAAAGAAGAAGCCAGATCCCAAGAAGGACGTGGGATTGCTCGCAGCCGTGCGGAAGTCCGTGGTTCGAGCTTGGTTGCATGCCGGTGCCTAAAGTGAGTATATCAGAGTAGCTGACTGTACACTGAGTTGTTGGGGTGAGAACTGCTACGTGTGTTGGAGACCTGTCACATTTCTCTGTGTGGAGCGAAAAGCAAGCAGGTCTTTGACCGTGCCAGCAGGATCCAAAGAAAAAGAAGGATCCAAAAGAGGCTTGAGCATAGACCTCCATGCTTCCCCCAACTCCCAACCTGAGTGTCACTGTACATCCAGCAGGTCGCAGCGAAGGACATGCTGGTTCGGTTGCCCGTAAGAGAATCTGCCAGCTGCAGTTCCTGACTTGGAGGAGCCCGCCGAATCTACGGATGGCACCCCAGCAGGGTATGCATTCGCCTAAGGCTTTGCACCGTGCCTTGGTCGGGTGTCGGCGGTGGCATCGCAAGGTCAAGCTGGAGGTGGTCATACCACTGGCTCCTCTGATCGTGCAGAAGTGCCTCCAGCAAGCAGGCAGACTTGGCAGCACGTCGGAACGTAAAAGTTTCAGAGGTTCTCTGCTGAGAATCAGTCTCGACACTCTGAGCGCGGAGTTGGTAACGCTTGGGGTTTACAATGCCTTTGGCGGACTTTGGCCCGAAGGTCCGACAATCTCCGAGGATCTGCTCGCAGCCTGCCGAAATTCACTGTGAGACTCCATTTTTTGGGCCTCATGTGAGATTCATCGCTTCATCGGTGGCGATCTGTGCCTCGCCATTTGGCACTGCCTCGTGATGTTATACTGACCGCAGTCGTTGCATCCTGCCCCTGCTGTAGCGTGACCTGCGTCTCACTAAAGCCCTACTGCAGACGTTGCCGCAGTGTTGCCACGAGACCCAGGTGGAAGTACAATGTCCACAGATCAAGGCCTTGCAGGCACTGCAGTCTCCATGACCCCTGCACAGCTGATATTGAAACCATCTTCTCCACATCGTGTCATTGCAGTTGCTTCGGTGGAGCACGCAAGAAGCTCTCAAAGTGACAAAGAGTGATAGTTGGTGCAAATGTGCAGGTGAGTGTGCGATGCAGCGGTGCCACATCTCAGTTGTGAAGTTGTCTCCCCGCATAGCAGGCATAGCAGGAAGTAGGATGTTTCATTCGTCGGATGCAGAGAGTTCTCCAAGGGCCGCTTATGACTGCGGAGATCAGGCAGCCGACGGCTCAGAGGTGAACTCGATCTCGGGCGTGAGCATTCCTGGCATTCCCTGGCGTGTGTTTTGGCATCGATATGACAAGCAGATATGATAGCATGTGGCTGAGGCACCTCAATCCGCTCTTGTTGACTTTGGGCGGCGCTCACGCCCTTCCACAGGTCGCCAGCCGCCAGTGTCGGAACATGTGGTTTGAGTCATTGAGTGGTTTAAGGAAGTCAGTCAGCCAGTCAGCAGTGGTTCACGTCCAGGAGGAGTTTTTCTCGCAGCTGCATTCGGGAGTGCCTTGGATCGGCCCAGCTAGGCTCCCTAGAGGTTTCTTTGCGAAGCCGTTCGAAGCACCATAATGATGTTAAGCTAGACGACCAGCCGGGTCAGTGGCAACCTAGAAGAGGCAAACTGCCAATCAGCCCTGCTCAGGAGCTGCATCGCGGGCAGCAGGAGCTCGTCTATGCTGTCAGGGCCCTTTATCGAATGCCTGGTTGTCAGTCATCTGGCTGGCAGCTTGCTGTTCTCTTAATCATTACACCTGCCTGCTTGAGAAGGTCGTAGAGGCCTTCGGTGAGCGCTGGGAGCCGAGGAGTATCGAGGAGTCGAGAGCAGACAGTGGGCATGGACCATCATCGACACAAGACTTCGATGGGCTGCAATCTCAATGCTTCAGCTCTCTTGTTCAGTCCCTGCTGGCCGAGGTCGGAGGACACTGGCAAAGAAGATAGACAAGCGCCGCAATGTGCCATTCAAGGCGAGCCGCCGCGTGATCTAGGCTGTCGGGCATCGCTTGCCGCCAGGCCCATTTGGTTTACTTCCTCGGCACATGGCCTCAGCACGAGACGCGCGAGCACCTGCAGCTGGCCAAGGTGTGTGTTGAGGCAAGATTGTGGATGTTGCTGTAGTGATGTACAGCCCACGAGCCGCAGCTGGAGCAGTTGGACGACGGACGCTATGACCTTCTGACATGCATGTTGTAGCAACCCGCGCGCGGACAGACACGGAAAGGCAGTCGCAGCATCGAGCTTACTTCGTTTCATTTACTTCTTGCTACGGGTTACTGGTACAGTTGCCCGGCTGCCTCGGCGGATCCTACGTCAAAGTCTCGAGGAAACTGACTATTTGGGAAGGTCTCTTGGTGAATTCCGTCCATGTGAGTGCGACAGACTGGGGAAGCAACTCACTGGCTGCAGAACACAACAACAACAACCACAACCACAACCACAACGACAACGACAACGACAACAACAACGACAACCTTCAGACGGTGACCCAACGATGCAGCAAGCATTTACGGTCGTGCACGTTGCTGGAGCAGGAAGGCTGTTGCATAGACTAGCCTTGCATAAGCAGTGGGGCCTGAGCGCCAAGATGCTTGCTTCGTTGTGCCTTGTCAGCCTCGGCTCGAGCGTTTCTCTGGCAGGTGCATGATCGAGACAAGGCGCACCTTGACCATCTCAGACCTCACAGTGCAAGCTGCAGACTCTCGAGCTCCTTCGCGTCTCTTTGGTGTTCTGTGGCCAGGGCGTCAACAGCCAGCCCATTGTGGAGGCACAAGCGGGTCGGAGCATGCGCAAAGCCCCTCTTGTCGCCGCGGCGTTGCCAGGAGCCACCGGCAGAGGAGCCACCGCCAAAGAAAGGTGGCAAGGCACGGGCAGAGGGATTCCTGGATTCCTTCACGTGTGATCAGTTCAAGAGCCGTGCTCAAGCCAACGAATTCGTGTGACATCCTCCTGTCATCTATCATTCCGCACCTTTGAGCGCACTTTTGCCGCTGCGTTCCCTGCGAGGCTCCTCCGCAACCTGAGAAGCCTCCGCCTGAAGCCGTTCCGCCAGGCGGGAAGTCTTCGGTAAGCACTGTGGAAGGGTAGTGCGCGCATGGACTTACGAGTACTTGTGAAAATGTTCTCGATGCCTCTGCCATGTCCGAATCACAATGCCTTCAGCACAGAAGCATGATGATCTCGTCATGCTGGCAACCTGATGTCACATAATTCCGCATACGAGCTGACCTTTCAACTGCTCCCAGTGTTTGGCGCGGCTTCTAAATGTGTTTGACCTGCTTCGTCAGGCTGGGAGCCCTCGGTGGAGGTTCGAGAGGTGTCAGAGTGCTCTCGACGCACACAAGCGCTCTTTGCGTATGGGTTTTGCTCAAAAGCACATCCATGCGCCGTCCTGTGATCAGCCGTGTTCATCCCACATTGCTCTGCATTGCCCGTCCAAGGACGTGGTGTGGCGTAGCCTGCTTCAATCTCTCCGAACTCTTGAACCCAAGGCTCGTGGAAGCAGCAGTGCTGCAAGGACTCCCGCCTGCACCCGAGAGCGCATTGCAAAGGCTAGTACATCCTCTGCCGCTTCGTGCTGACGTCGAGCCGCAGCGTGCCTCCCTCACAAAAAGCTGCTTCAAGTTGCGGAGACCGTTCTTGTCAATAGGGCAGATCGCGATTGTGATATTCAGCAGGTCGAAAGCAGCGAGCTTTGAGCGGTGGACGTGGACTTCAGGCATACCTTTGCTGCCATGTCCAATGTAGCACCTGTTGCAGATTCATCGATGCGCCAGATGACTGCAGGGAGATGGTCTTAGCATGCATGACATTGCATGACCTCAGGTGTCCAATGTCATGAAAGGTGACGCAAAAGCACGTGAGCCAAGTGCCAAGTTTTTTCTGACTTTGCTCCCAACTTACAGCTTTGATGAGGCGAGGCACTTGTGAGGGTTAGGGTGCGGGATTTCCGGAAACGGCTGTGTCACGGCATTCCTACGCCGTTCGTCGGGTGAGTGTTACTGCATCTGTCTCTGAGTAAGGCTGATCGTGTCGACCGAAAAGCCAGTGTGCGAGCCAATGCCAGCAACTCAAGATCAGTGAGTCTCATTTTACTAAGTGGCTTCATCATTTGCGGTTTCGGCTGAGGCCGGACTACCACAGGAAGAGCACCTGGGTTCGGGTAACCGCATGACACCCGGACTTGCTCTTCTTTGATGCAGCCGTAAGATATCTTTTCATGAACAGCTCGCGGTTTAGGGTTTCATGGCAGAGGTTATAGCTGTCGAATCTGAATCTGCCTTGGAGTTTGAATTTAGATAATCTGGCCACATGGCCAGGGGATGCCCACCTTCCCTGTTGCAGTTTGACGAACCAAGGCAACCCTGGCAGAGCCATTGCCTCCTCTGGTAGCTTCGACGAAGCCTGCAGACCAAGTTGATGCTGTCACTCAGGTTCGCGCCTGCCGGTATGATCTGGGTAAGTGGTTGTCGAGAAACGTGCAGGATGCGGAGGGAGCGGCCGTGGAGGATGCCGACCGACAGCCTGATGGGATTGGTGACGAGGACCGTAGCCCTCCTAAGCTGCAAGCTTGCTTGCCTGGTCTACGGTGGCCGAGTCTTCGGGGCACGGCTTGAAGGAGTCGCAGCCAACTCCGCCGCGGTATGAAAGGCCAGACTCAGACTCACCAACGGCAGCTTTGCATGGCTTCCGTCAGCGGCACCGTATTTGTGATGCCTTTTGAGTGTTTTGGCGGTGGTGCAGTTCTGCCTCTGCTGTCAGGTATACACGAGTCGTCATCAAGATGGACTATCAAAAGACCCGGCTTTTGCATGCTTTGTGCTTCAACCTTGTATTGACAAACATGTAGCTAATGATGTGGTCTGTGCGGTCTATGCTTGTGTGTTGTGCATCGGCTAGGATGCAGCACGTTCTTGCATTCGGCTGACCTTCCGCCAGATGCCAGCTGTGCCCAGGACGACCGTCCTGAAGTTGATCCTTCAAGCAGTTCACAGCTCGTCTAATTTTAATCTCAAGCAGACTTCAGTCACGATGTTGCTGCTGGTGTGGTGGATGCATGCATGGCTTTACTTTGAGGTGTCCGACAATAACGTTCGAGCTCTGGATCTAGATGCTGGGAGCAGAACTCAGCGCAGAGCAGATTTGAAGGTCCAGTGCGGTAGGCTTTAAACCTGTTTGTCAAGGCAGGCACGCACTCTTGCGAGCGTGAAACTGACAGATGAGCAGTGGAGCTGGCTCGTTTTTGTTGGCCCTGGATCCCTGCAGTCTGCCAGACGCCAGGAAGAGCCAGGATTTGGACATCATCACAGGCCTGCAAAGAGCAGTATATCTTCAGATCGGAAGCAGAAAGCTAAAGTCAAGCATGCCGAAGTTCCGAGCCACAGCAAACTTATCTACGGCCGCGGCAGAGAATTAAAGAGAGCTTCGGGTAACGGCTGTGCCGTGTGATGCTCCGTACGAGTCTTGAAGTGTGACTGCCTGGATTTGACACCATTGCCTTCTTTCACATTTTGGTCAACATCCTGCTGCTGGGTGCGGGGCCTGTAGACCCAGCCGGTGCTCCTTGCATCAAGCGCAGCGAGCACATGCATGCGTTCTAGACAAAATGTGCATGCACCAATGGGATGGAAACGGGGGTGTAGGAAAGTACACCGGGGCCAGTGAAGGGCTCAGAGGTCAAACCCATGATAAACATGCGCACTCGAGGCAAGCGAAGGACCGTGCAGTTAGCTGCGATGCCTATCTGCGAGGCTTCATTGTCATGGACAGGCGCTGCCGGATCATCGTGGCGACTGCCTGAGTGCGGAGTGCGATTGTATGTCTTGAGCGCGGGGGCTCACTAGCAGACAGCAGACTGGATCTTTTCACCTTTTTTCTCCACTTCCTCGCTCCTTCTCTCGGCCGGCCTGAACCCTTGCTCCGCTCATTTTGCCTGACCCGCCTTCTTGGTTCTAATCCCCTAATCTGTTGTCGGAAATTCTGTGCAGGCAGAATGCCTTCGTGAAGGCAACGCCTTGGGGAAGCTACTGGAGGCTCGAGTCATGCCGTCATGTGAGTCATGCCCCTCGTGTCGGCAAGCCCAGCACCAGCTGCCCAGCTGCAGGTGTTGCCTGAAGAAAGCACTCCCAAGTTGATGGTGTGAACCTGAGACCATCTTAGATCCAGGAGTCGGAGTCGCCGGCAGTTTCTTCGCGGGCAGGTCCTGTTCAATCCAGATCTCGGGTTCAGCCAACGGCTTTATACCGACTTCAATCTCGTCCTCAAGCAGGTCCCCAGAAGAGTGCTGCCAAGTTCAGACATAACCGGCAAAGACCGCTCGAAGGTGAAGCTGCGTCAGCCGACGATCGAAGGCCTCACAATGCGACCAGCGCTCTGCCTTGCTGGACGCAGCCGGGGCCCCAGGCGGACACTCTTCTTTTCTTACTGCTGCAGCACAAATTGCTTTTGACTTTCGACGTCTCAAGAAGCCTTACACTTTTCAAATGAAGTGGGTGCTCCTTCCAGGTGATGCTGCAGTCAGCCGTGGATTGAATCAGCTCATGGAGATCAAAAGAGCAGTCCGCTCCTAAGTGTGAGTAATGCGAGTCTTTTTCCATGAGTTGTGAGGGAAACAGCTGTCCCAGCATCAGATTTCATTCCGAAGAGCATTTGCGATGTGAACGAGGATCGCATCCATGTCTTGAAGCTGATGGGATCCTTCCCCACGCTGAAGATCATCGAAGACATCGAGACGCAGTGAGCCTTGCGGGGGTGCGAGAGAGTGCTTCGCCCAGTCCTCAGAAAGGTACGGCGACTTCGTGCACGAAAAGGAACTCCATGGCGGCTGCGTTGAAGAAACCAGGCCAGGGCCTCAAGGGACCAGGGAAGCCGAGCGACGCCTGCGAGCCGCTAAGCCGAGTGAAAAGCAGAGGTCCGCCCACTCGAAGATGACCGGGCGCACGCCCGAAGCTCAGCGAGCGGAGCGCCGAGGAGCGCCGTGAGAGCGACCTGTCAGGGGCCGTTCCAGCAACCACTCGGGTGGCAAGCACTCTGGTGGGGGCACAGCGGCCAGACTCTCGGAATCGGAATCAACGGATCCCTGGCCGCGCTGCCATGCCATGAAAGCCCCAGGAAGAGGTGGACATTGACAGGGAGAGCGAGCATGACGGGCAGGGCTCGATGATCGAGGAGGCGATGTTCGGAAATCAAGTTGAGACACCTTCCCAGTTTCGCTACTTGTAGTTGAAGTGTTCTGTCCTAGCTCCGTTGCCGTGCCTGTCTGATGCACAGGCTCAGTCATTGTTTTAGTTCAGGGAGCGCGTTCTGCCAGGTGCATGTACGGAATGCCAAGATCGTTCTGAAGCACAAGCTCACCACGACAAACCAAACTTACCAAAGGACACTGATAGAAATTCATGCCGAGATGCCTGACTTACGCTGCATTCCGACGAGCTTCGCCCTTTTCTGCGTGCCTTGCTAGGATTCTCCAGACTCGTGCTGAAGAGCCGCCGACCGACATGATCAGTCTGAGCCAAAGCGTGATCAGCTTTCGAGGAGCGAGCGGAATCCTTCACAGAATCCTGAGACCAATTCAGGGAAGGTCTCAATTCGTCTTGCCCCGTGGGGAGTCCTCTCGAGGCACCAACAAGAAGGTTGTCCAAGAGATGAGCCGGCAAGTCAAGGCGGGCCCGGCTCGTGCAACGATGTGTGGAGTTAGATCCGCAATGTGCCATAATTCGTAATGCACAATGTTGCTTTAGGCGGTGAGCGGCGAGCGGAAGGTTGGTCCGCGGAAGGAGGTGGACAAATCCTTCCTGGAGCTCCTGTCCTAGCTGTCCTAGCGGCTACGTCTCTGCCTCTGCTATCGCCGAAGAGCCGAAACGAGGCCTTCAGAGGTCGTTTACATCTACTCGGGTCAAGCTCGGTGCCTCAAGATACTGGAATTCTTTGCTTGAGAATAGAGAAAGGCTGAGACTCGTGGTCGTGTGAAGTCAATCTGAGGCCAAGAACACAGCGGAAAAGCAAAAGACGGCTATCCGAGCCAAGATGGCGGGCAAGGTGAGGCCCTTGCAAGTATCGCAGTCAAGTCGACGGTGACATTGGAAGTGTGGTCTGGGTGTTGCGTTTCCTATGACCGATATGACTCTGAATAATATGACAGCTCTCCACGACAATCACATGTAATCTCCTCCCGAACTGAAAGTCAGCTAGTGACCGAGAGGGAGCCGTCGGAGATTTGCGCATGCGACATCCGAATCTTCTGAAGTTGTCACACTCCCACGACCTGAAGGAAGGCGACAATCTTTGGACCTATTCGGCAGAGCGAAATTCTGGCTGCTTCCCGCTCTTGGAGAAGGAGGTGCAGTTAGACAGGCTGGGCTGCTGGGCTACTCTTTGCATTCACAAATCCTGGCACGCGCGATCTCGCACGGAGGATGTTGCGGGAGGAGATCCCGCAGGATATGCAGCATCTCACGGCAGCAGCGTCTGCTTGGCACTACCTTGACGCCTTGACATGTTGCTTTTGAGGAGGATGACCGCAAACCCTTCAAGTATCCAAGCCCTCGCGAGGCAAGGCCGGATCAAAGTAGCTGCGAAAGCTGGCGATGCCTAGTCGCCGAGGTCGCAGACTACCGACGAATGCCAAACCAGGTGTCAGATGCCAGGAAGGTGGGAGGTTGCAACTAAAATTGCAGCGCAATGCCCACTCTGATATGCCAGGAAGACTTGAAGGCCAAATGGATCGAGAACCAGTACCACCCGGAGATGGCCAACAAGGAGCCGAACTGCAGCGGCCACCGATATCTCAGAAATCGCATGTGGCAGGAGATCGTTCGTGGGGCCTTTGATGCGCAATCTCTGGGCGTAGGCTTGATTGACGAGCCCATGTCTTCCGGCGACGTTCGTGCCGCTGATCCGGAACTTCAGTCTGTGGCTTCTTGCGGAATGAATAATTAAGTTTGTGAATTTCGAAAAGCCCCTGGAGAAATTGCGCGTGCCTCGCGCATACTTAATCTACGAAGTTGCCTGGCATTTCCCGGTGGCTGTGCAAGGTAGGGTGTCATGTCTTGGCCACCGTGCTACTCACCACGCATGTGAAAGGCTCCTTGACAATCATGCATTGGTGGCAAGTCACGTAGTGAGACTCTCTGTGCAAAAAACAAGCACAAGATCCTGGGAAACCCGTCAAGAGGTGGAAGGGTTCGATGGGTTCGTTTCTGAAGCTGTCCATCTTAACGAGTTAGTCAGGTACCCAAAACTACCGCTGCCACGGCAACTGCGATCGACAGAACAAGACATCAACACTGCAAAGCAAAGGGAAAGTCAAAAGCAAGAACACAATGTTGCACACCTGCAGGCGGCGCGCATGTTCTTGATCTCCGACGGCCTTGTCTTTTCGAGGCTACCACACCAGCTGAAAAGCAGGCCAGGGCTTGTCGCCTTCCTTGCGCTCATGCAGCCAGCTGCATGGGAGTGTAGCGCCTGTTGTATGCCTGGATCTTATTGACCTGCAGAGGATTTCCAAAGACTAATCGCAGCCCCTGACGAAGTATAAACAAGCATCCAATCCATCGCAGAGAAACCAACCCCCGAATGGAAGGCGGCACGTTCCCGCGATTGCATAGCTGTTTGCGGATCGGAGTGCTTGGACAGAAGCTGAGAGCGGCAGGTGCTGGATGGATACCCAAAACAAGGTGGCATGGTCTACCCCTGAATATATGCATGCACCCACGATGCATGGACAAATTCCCAAAACATCGCTTACCGTTTTTTCCTGCCTCCGGAGTGATTGGTGGAGGGCCGTGTCGGCACAGGTGGATTTGTTTCGGGTCGGGTAGTGCCCGGACGGCTAAGAACTGGAGGGACGACAGCTTTCAAGCATACGGGGTCCACAGCTCAACATGACAGCGCTGCTGTTCTCAGCTACTTGTCTTCACCGAGAGATGCTTGAAGCGGCACGTCAGTCCTTGTTTCGTTGCAATCTGGAGCATGGAATTGCTCGGGAACTTCTGTCTGTTGTAATTGGAACTATACACCATGCTAATAATATGAGCTTTGTCATGGATGCTCACGGCGCCACTCGGAGTCAGCAGGTCAGCCCGCCGCCCATGAAGTACAAGGCATGCATCCGCGAGATCCGCGTCTGTCAATGCCCATAAATTGGTCCATAAACGTATGGAGACCGCTTGCCGTGGCTGTGGAGGCCCGAAATGTGATGGGCCTGGAAAGTGCGATTGACAAGCACCACAGGCATGGGAGCTCATGCATGGGAATCCCGAAATTGACCGAGCTTAAGCTCGATCGGATGTTCGGGGATTTTCGTTCAGCGTGCGAATGTATGCTTCTGCACGTGTGATCACTTCAACACCAGGAGCATCCGAGATGGAGAGCCGGAAAAGCTAGGCTTGCGGTTTGCAGAGTTCTGGCCCTGATTGATTCACGCATTCAGCTTACGTTGTCGCTAGGGTCGCTGTTGCCAAGGCGCCGCCCTCCGCGGGCCATTCGAAGGAAGTTTGGTTACAATCAGAAGTTGACGGAGCGCCTAGAGGCGATGTAGCAGTGATTCTCCTGACTCGGCATGCTTCTGTTCGTGCGGATTGCAGGTCGCGAACCCCCCCATCTCCTACCAGCAGGACGAAGAATATCGCGAGGACGGAGCAATTTCCCACCGAAGGTTCCTGAGTTCCACGGGCTGCCAGCGCTGCAGGACAAGGGCACTTGCGAGTCCTTGTCGGACTTCATGAATGCCGTTCGAAGGCTCGGTAGCCTCAATTGCCTTCCTACTGTACAGTAATGGCAGATGTAGCAAAGTCCGATGCCTGGCACCGACTACTCCCAAACTTGATTCACAGGCCTGTTGAGCTACATGAAAAGCGCAGAAGCCTTAGCTGCTGGAAGCAAGCGGCAAGTTGTAGGCATGTCTCGGTGAAGCTCACTGGTGGAATAGCTCAGGCTCAGAGTGGGACCATTCCCAGCATCTCAACTCTTTGAGGGGAAGGTTGCCTGCCTCCAATTCAGTGGAGCAGCCAAAGCACTTGCTCAGCACTGTCCACCATGGAATCATGTCGGACAAGTTTAGCCATGCTGCGCTGAAGCCAACTGCACGCCTAAGGACGAGCCAGACTCGAGCATGGCAGGTCATGGCCCAAATCAGAAGCGGCAGCGGCCAGGGGCATTCCGGGTTGCCGACAGGACGCCACGCGGAAGATCCCTCGGCAGATCTCATTCGATCCGCAGGTGGGCTGGGAAAAATGTCAAGATGCCCTACTCCACAAAGTCGGCAGGGTGCGCTGACCGAACGTGGATCGTTGAGGGGGCAGGAGGCCAGGGGAGCTGAGCAAGACAGACGGTGCACCATCCTGATTGGAGTATGAGGCGCAGGCCTGAAGATGTTGGAAGACTGGTAGCAACTGCCCAAAGCCTCTGTTTGAGATCCGGGTAGACTGCCGCACATGTGTGCGCTACACACTTGGCTTGACCAGTGAGCGAATGCGAGTGTTGTCTACTGCGGCGCTGGGTCAGGGTGGCACTTCATGGAATCAAATGCGGCAGGCAGGAGCCCACTGCGCCATAGAGCCTGCTCAACTTTCCCGTCAAATCAACGGCTTATCCTCAGAATGCTTGCAGATGCTTGATTGGAGTCCAGGTATCATGGAAGCCGGACTCAGACATGGAGATTCCGGTACATTTCTCAGATCATGTACGCTTACGTGGCGGGACGAGTGTAGAGTGGCCTGATGCAGGATACAGATCGCGGTCGTGGCTGGAATTCTATGCGCCAGGTGCACATGTGGTCGCATGGTCAAGTCTTCTCAGATTCCTTGACGTAGACCTAGTTGGGCTGCTGTGCCGAAGCTAGACGTGAAATTTTCGTTTGCTGTAGGTTGGCCAAGTGCGACATTCGTGCAGGTTTCCTGGGCTCCCTCGGACATGACGGGGTCAGCCAGACACCCAAGACGTCATGCAATCTGGACTTGTCTCGACTGCAGCCTCGACGTCGGAGACCAGCTGTAGTATTGGAGGAAGTTTAGTTCTGGAAAGATCGCGTCAAGGGTTGAGGGTTTAGAAGATATCGCAGGACAGGAGGAGGGAGCTCTTCGGGATCAAACGGCCCTTGCGGGTGGACACTTGTGTCTTAATGCCTGCGGCACCTTGATGGTTTGGTACAGAAGCGTGCGGTGGTGGCAGTCAGGGTTCCGGTGGATTCGGAGGTGGTGTGCTGTTTGTTGCTGTTGTCGTCGTCATTACCCGTGCTGTTGGTCTTTGCTCCCCGGGCGGTGCCGCAAGTGGCACTGCGGAGGCCGGTGAGCTGAAGCCAGTTCCTGCGGTCATAGGCAACAGAACCGAAGAAGGACCATGTTGTTTTTCTGCAAGGGGGCGCAGCAACCGCTCTCCGCCAGATAAAGCCTGGGCCCAAGTACAGACACTGATCAGAAAACTTTTGGATCGGTGGTCGGTCGTGCCCGGTTTTCAAAGCATCTTCCAATGCTGCCTCGTGCTGAGCAGTAGACTTGTCCCCCGAAGATCCTGGGAGCACTGTGCCCATTCTGTGCACAGGCCACTGTGGAGATTGACGTTCTTTGTGAGGAAAAACCGGCCCGGCTCGGGTTTCTATCATGCAGAACAGGATAGTCAGATAGTATCAGTAGTTTGCACGTAGGACGGATACGAAGATCGTTGCAGCGTTCGGGCCATGTCAAAGAGACATGGACCAACAAAGTCTCACCGCAGACCGACGCACCGCAAGCTTCGGCATGTTCGCGAATCAGGGGTGGGGGTTCAAGCCAGAAGCTGCACATGGCGCTGACGGTAGCTTGGGTTTTACGCCTGTGCTTCCAAGCACTGTCTCAGCATCGTCCTCGGCGGGACCACGATCCACAATTCCATGACCTTTCTGACGGATGTCGCCCAACTCGGGGCCCCTGACCGAGACGCAATTTCAACTCATGCGAGATTCGGTCATGGCACAGCACGGTGCCCGAACTGACATGTTTTGTTCTTTGAGGCCAGAGGCTTCGAGTGAAGGGCAGCAGCCTGAGCCTTGCCAGCTCATGAGTTCTGTGCAAAAGCCCGGCTCTTGACTCTACGGACACAAACCTCATGCCAGGACCCAAATTCTGAGCTCTGCAAGCATCCTTGAGAGAAGCTCGATCTCACGGGATACCTGTGTAGGCTGAAGACCTTTCACGACAACCTGTGACATCATTAGATCGCCTGTGGCTATACTGGCACCCAGATTCCAAGAAGAGGTTAAGTAGCAGGTCCAAATGCTACAGCTGATCTCCTCCCCACATCCGTGCCCTGCCGACTGATTGTGCAGCAGGCCGGGCAGGTTGGTTGTTCTGCAGGATTCCCTTGCCTTCTGTTGAACCAGCTGTTTGAAAAAGACCACGACAATCCTGCAGCCACAGCCTTGGGGGATATGCTGCACCTCCGGTAATTCGCCAACTTCGTCAACAGAGAAGTGTTTCACCGCAGTTGCAGAAATATCGATTGTTGCCAGATCACGGCGCATCAACAGCGTTTGATCTGCACGACATGGCACATTGTTTGCATGCATTATCCTAAGATCCTAAGACTCCTAAGACCAAACTCGACCATGACATTTAAGCCCCGGGTCGGTCGGATTGCAGGTTGCAGGCCGTAATGAATGTGGCATGCACGAAAGCTGGCATCTTCTGATTTGTCGAGGTGAGGTTGTTTCCTGCAATTAGTTTGATCTCGGCTCCATTGCTTTTCCGCCTGGGTCGTGCATAGCCTTGGCCCGCTTTCGACACTTCCTGCTCGAGGCCAGGTGTAGTCCCGCTGGGCTGGACGCCCTTCCCAGCAAGTTGCAGGTGTTCCGGTTGGAGTCTTCTGCTCGCTGCCTTAGTCGCCGCCAAGACGCAGATACAAAGAGAGCCCACGTGGGAATTGCGGCCACGACATGAATGCTCGCACCGACGAGTCCGCGCTAATCGCATACTGAGGCCATGGGTTGGGACGATTCCGATGATGAGCTGGGGGCCCAAACATGACGTAATGTTTTTTTGGGGGAAGCCTTTCTAGGCTCTTTCAGGAGCCGCATCCAAGAGGAGAGCATGTCATGCCATCCTGCTGGCTTCGGAAGGTGGGACGACGACCTCGACAAAAAGGCAGAGGACCTGGCTGGCTCGCGAAAAGATGAGGCGGAGTTGATATGAGTGGACCGTAAGCAGGAGCACAAAAAGGAGAAGGAAAAGGCTCAGAGACGCGCCGAAGGCGTGTGCCGTTGTCAAGTTTGTTCTGGTTTGTTTGGTCTTCTCCTGCGGTTCCTCCCTGCAGAGCCTCGGTTCTCGAGCTGTCAATGAGGACGGGAGTCTGAAGAGGAAGACGAGAAAGACGGAGAGGCCCTTGGACTTGTGAAATCCGTATAGAGCCTTAGTGGGCGTCCTGGTTCCAACAGGCTGGCGGTTCCTGGGACGATGATGACGAGCAGGAGTCTCAGTCTGTCCGACTGTCCGTCCATGCACACTTACACTTCGGCTTTGCCTGATCCCTAGTCGCACATTTGGAGTGCAACAGCGCTTGCTACAAGCTTGGAAGGTGGGATGCTGATGAAGATGCAATCGAAGCAAAGTTGGAGGAAGATTCAGTCCACTTCACCTGCAACAGTCATCTGGAGCCATAAGCATTTTTGGACCGGCTCAGGTAAACATGGAGTGCTGCCGTGCTTAGTGCAACAACTATCGCCATGTCATGTTGCAGTGATTTGACAGGCGCAAAGGAAGGAGAAGGAACGACAGCGTCGTCGTGACGAAGGCGTGGTGCAACTTGCTCCGACAGCGACGACAACGCTTACGGGCACCTGCTGCCCGAGGCCTAGACTCCGAAAGTGAGGAGGAAGCGAAGAAGGAGGAAGCCAAAGCAAAGGCGAGCCATTCGGGAATTGGTGCTGAGGGCCGACCGTCCATCGCATCTTCTGGGCTTGAAGACCCTGTTGCAGCTAGCATTCGGGAGGCTGCTCCAAAGAAGAAAGAGAAAGGCCCAACTCAGGCTAAGGCGCGAGCATGCAAAGCGGCGCAGACTGTCCTTGATTCGATGCTCCCGCAGTATCTGGCCTCAATCCCGCGACTCCTCTTACAGGCACCGGTAGGTCTTGTTTAGATCCATCGGCCTCTGTGGTCAGTATCCTCTCCTCTTTTTGCTTCGTTGTTTTGCGTGTGCTGCAAGTGTTGCGCATCTATCTCCCTTGTGGCTTATCCCTTGATCCTTTTGGGTTTGTGATGTTGTACATAAGAGGAAACTGATTGCTAGGAGCATTGCTGCTTAACGAAACTCGCAGGGCCAGCGTGCGAGTTTGTTTTTCTTTTGTGCATGTGTGCGTGTGTGTGTGTTGCGCATGATGCCCGCATCCCTAGCATCCGTTCATGAACAAAGGGCAGCAGCCCACATGCGCAACTTTTGCATGTTTCAGGAAGCAGAGAAGAAGCCAGAAATTGATCCTGCTCAAGTGCCCTTGCGGTGCTGGCGATTTCTCATGGCACTTTGTCGCCTTTCAGCAGGTCTCGAGTGAAATCTAAGTCGTGTTGGCTTGGGCCAGGAAGGATCCAAAAGCCGAGCGAGAGAGACTTCGGAAGCTCGAGGAGGAAAGAGACAGCAGGCTGCGACTTCTGTTTGGCTTTGCAAGCTTCGATGTCTCAGTTCAAGTCATCACCGATACTACTGTGCAAACCGAAGGCTAGCGACTGATCTCTTCTCGGGCTTCGAGAAGACAGAATCACTGCTCGAGAAGGAGAAGCGAGAGAAGGTCGACCGCCATGACTGTGCTGCAATGTCCGTTCACTCTAAGGAGTCATATGCTTTTTCCACGTAGCAACTTCAGGGCAGTCCAAGCGTGGATTTGATGCATGCTTGTGGGATAAGTAAGCATCCGGACAGTAATGAACCGCGATGATCCTCGCTTGACCGTCCTGATGGCAGCCCGCGTAGCACTTGAAAGAGCAGAATGGCCAAACATGGGCCGGAAACGTCGGTTGCAAGCTCCGCGAAGCTTATCGACTAGCCTCTCGAAGCCTGTCGTCAGTATGCCTGCAGGCAGAAAAAGCTGAGGCTGCAAAGGCGAAAGCAAAGCCGAAGGCACAACTTGGTGCCGCGACAGCGAGAGCGCTCTCGGGCATCTGTCTTCAGGCAGTCACCGTGGACGAATTCGAGGCCTTGCAGCTGCAGAAGAGCGAGGATGCAGGGAATCTCAGATGTCTTGTAAAGTCGCAGTACGGCGTCTGACGATGTGCTCGTGATCGCAATGGCAAAGGTCACTGCTCTTTTGGGCAAGTGCTTGGACAAGTTTGCCAAATGCTCAGTGGTCACGTCTCCTGAAGCAGGGCTGACTGTCTCGCCTCCAGGAGAAGGCTACCTTGGCCAAGGGTGGTCCCGACAAGCCTTGCAGCTCAGAACATGTTGCAATGAATGGCATCATGCCGCTGTCTTTCCTGGTTGGGCTGGAATCGCGCTATGCCGAGGTTCCTGAAGGGTCTGATCAAAGGCTTAGAGGAGACCTTCGACATGAAAGAGCCCAGACCTTGGTGAAGCGGCCCCAACGTGCATTGCCCGCCGACAGTCGCACATGGCCCCGCTTGATGACAGCACCTGTGAACAGAAGAAACCTGCTGCAGTCAACTTTTTTCGCCGCTGAGTCTTGAAGATCTTGAGAGAAGCCTGGCCGACATTGCCAAACACAAGAAGGCGCACCTAATGTCACAATTTCACATGAGGGGTGACCGGATTAAGGCAGGAGCAGAAGACAGGTATTTGAGAGCTCTTGGGAAGATGTGCTAGGCAGTGGTCTGGCCACGGTACAGAAGATGAAAACTGCACCCAGAGTGGTCATGCTCATGTCGAGACCGGAAGGTAGACGCCCTCATGGGCCGAGCTCATGCTGAAGTGGCTAGCAGCCCGAGCTTTCGCGACCTGCAAGTGGACTTATCCCACTCCGGAACCTTCGAACATGAAGATAAAGCCGAAGGCCTAGACCATTCTAGACCAACAGGCTGAACCTTGCTTGGCCAAAGACTTGCATTCTTCGCATTGCCCAACCAGTGACCTGAGCCTTACACCGCGGCTGCGATGCAATGGTTACAAAAGCCCACAGCTGCACACCTCTGAGTATCTAGAATCTAGGAGCGTTTTGTGTGCAGGCAGAAACTGGGGCAAAGGCGCAGAAGGACAACAAGGCCAACACGAAGATCAACAAGAACACAAAGTTCAATGCCAATTCGGAATGGGAGGACCGCTGCAAGTGGCGGTTTCGGATGCACTTGATGTTTTACCTGCAGTACGACGGCAGGATGTTTATGGCGGTGGGGACGACGACGAGGACCAGCCTAGGCTTAAGTCTTGCATCTCGATGAAAAAAGCGTTCTTTCCCCTTCATTTTGTGCACGCACGGCGCTCCAGCAGCTGCAGTTCTGGAGGACTGGACCGAAGAAGAGTGGGCTGCTTGGTATGCCAAGGAAGGCAAATGAGTCGCTGGCATGTAGGCCGCCTGGCCGCAAGGCTTTGCTTCAGTTGATACCCAAGTGAGATGCTTCCACTACTTGTCTTGTGGTGGAAAGACTTGTGTCATGAGGCAGTGAGTCCAAGCGCCTTTGATGCACTTCTGTTCACTGCCGGTGCCTATGGGCCGCCCGAGTCGCCGAGAGTTTGTACAGAAAGGCGTGCCTCGGCACCGGGCCTCGGCTTTGGGCAGAGCAGGCGGACCATGGATGTGTAAGACCATGGTGCCCTCTCGCTACTCGCGGTTTGGGCAGTCAGGCAACTGCCATTCAGTCCGTACAAGTTTCACCAAGATTTCCGCGTGTAATCTGGAGTACATGGTAGATCTGCCATGCTACTGTTGCCACAAGGAGATTGCAAGTAAGCCCAAGTTAGATTAGCCTGGTTCTCTGGGTGACCGGTGACCAAGGGAAGAGCCAGAGAAGGCTGGCTTGCGGGCGGCCGGTTTCACTCTGCCTCCAATGGCTCCCGCCGCTTCAGCGCTGAATGCGGCAGATGGCAGGAGATCTATACAGCTCCACCAAATTTAGGAGTTAAAGAGCAGCATTGTGCCAGACACTGCACCGGTGTCACCCACTCTCTGTATGTCGTGCACTTCCACTAGATGCCTTCGCGACATCTCGATTTGCATGCGTTTGCAGTAGCACGGGCCAGAAGGCCAGAAAGGTTCGACCATCGAGATTCCCATTCTCGAGGCCTTGTGACCCTATCCTCAGAAGTTCACACTCGTGTCGGAATTGGAGGCAACATTGTAAAGAACAGCCTTATGCTAAGTTGTTCAATGCATTCAGCAGCAAGCATTTGTGAGGCTGATATTTTGAGCCATGGTTGTTGAAATGGCCTCTGGGGCGCTGCTAGCATGGAGCATTGTCAGCATCACTTACCACTGGTGGCGGACAAAGGCAGATCTTGTACTTTTATGTCGTCAAGTGGTGGAGTACTTTCGACAAGTCGGGCGTGGCATCCTCATCTCCAGCCTCACCTCGTCGAAACGGATCGATGAAGCCATGAATCGCCTCAGGGAGGACAACTACGTGGCAAGCTGCAGATTGCTTCAGCATGCTGCCCTAACAGGCCTGATCACGACACCCATCACATATGGAGACGACCTCCTAACATGCTTCTGTATGATGGTGCTTTCGATCCTCTCGTACATTATTCACACCTCAATTGCGAATGGTTCACTTCGGCCGTCTACCCGAGCATTGCGACTTCTCTTCTGTTTCTACTACATCATGATGATGGCTCATGTTTGGTGCTCTCCGCAAACTGCTGGCTCGATCGCAAACCAGAAGGCGCTATTGACAGCACAATTTGCAGGGGTTGTATGTTTTGTTGACAGCAAGGTTCACGTCCCTGGTCAGATCGCTTTGTTGCTGACAGAAGTCTGTCGTTTCTTCGCAGATCATGGGAGGGATGGTACTGTCATGGAGGTTGTGGAGTTTTTGGCATCCATGATCGGCTTTGCAATGATCATTAGCACGGCATCGGTGTTGTACGAGCACACCATCAGAGAGCGCTTCTCCGCGCAGTTTCGACACGTCGATGCCGAGCCATTGCCTCAGAGCTTGGCGTATGAGTGGGCAGATCAGCATAGAACCGAGGTGTGGTGCGCAATCCACTAGCCCGGGTGAAGCACAGATTAGAGGCATCCATTGCCACTAGCGTTGTACCGCCTTTGCGTATGTAAAGTTGTCGCCATGTCAATGTATGTGCAGGCACACGTCTTCATGTGTGTTTGTCTGTGAGAGAGGGAGCAATGTAGCTACAGTAGCCTGTTAATGATCCTGCCGGGATCCGCTGCAGGGTGTCCAATGGAATCCAAGCCGAAGATGCATTAGGACTGTGAACTGGTCCTCCTGTTGTTCGAGGACGCATGAACCCCACAGAGCTCGCAGCCGGAATCACGGTCGATCTGCGACTGCTTGCCTGCCCACCCTCTTTGGAATCAGGGAAGCACCCACAGTAGGGAAATTCTACAAGACATCGGTCGCGAAAGAGGCTTGATCCAGAGGAATCCAGGCAAAGGCGGTGACATCGATTTGTTCGGACAAGCTCGTGAGCAATTACTGCGGGTGTAGTTGACTGAGAGCTACAGTCAGGTGCGTCAAGAGCACACTACAGCATCGGTTCTCGTACGCGACACCGTTGACAATCCAAAGTGCGAAGCACTGCAGGTCACCTGTAACTTGCTATCCAATCCCACTTGCTTGCAATGGAGCCCCGCCCCTTGTCATTGAGTCCCACCGCCCACCATCGAGCCCACTATCCCTCTGCGTGCCATCGAGCCTCACCGCCTGTCATCCAGCAACAAACGCTTGCAATCGAGCCTGCTGTGCATGGAGCAGACATCGCGTGCAATTGAGGCCATTAAGGCCCATGCCGTGAGCTGATGCTTTTTGCACACAATACCCGGCACTGCCCACAGTGATGGGGCGTGCCTTCCTGAGCGAGCAGGTAGTTTCTGTTTGTGCGGTTTTTGTGTTGCAGGGGCCGGTTGTCAAACATTGTCAGTTTGTCGACGTGTCTACGAGTCTACGATTTGATGCAACCAGACGTGATGTTGCTGGCACGTCGATCCGAAGAGGTGAAGTTGTCGTGTCAGCGTGCATGTGCCAATGATGCTGGTTGAAAAGACTGAAAGTGGTACTGCAAGCGCGATCCAGTGCCCACAAATCCAGGTGTCCAGGTCCAATTTCTCAAGCCCCCTGAGCAGCCCCATGTCTTTGAAAAGTTCCAGGAGGTTTGTGACTAGTTTAGGATCTTGTGGGGGCCTTTGCCTTTGGCTGAGGCAAATGATCGCCAGCTTTCGGACACTTCTGCATGGTGTTTGTGATGCTGAGATATTACTGGACGGGCAGCTGCGCGTTCTGGATGATGGCGCTGGGCTGAAACGTCTTCTCTCGACGAGCGAGAGCCTTCAAGGCAAAAACTTTCAGGAGTTTCTGGCTCACGACGAAGATGAGATGAGCCGGTTCTCTGACTTCATTTCCAATTGTGACGGGTCAACGGATGAGTCCAGAGCCCCTCCTTGTCTCCGTGTCTCCATGCAGCCCAAGTCTTGTGGACGCCTCGGCGTTGACCTTTTTCATGTTGCCGTGCCACAACTCTACGATTGTGACGGGGTTTGCCACTTGCTGGCCATGAAACTGGATGCCGATTGCTTGGCAGTGCCTGATGCCAAAGAGATTTCGCCTTCCCTCTCACAGATCATCTCTCATCCTCTAAACATTCAGCGACCGCGTTCAAGAGCTGGATTTTCAGACTGCTCAGCAGCAGCCCTGCTGCAATCACCTGGTCTGAAGGAGATTATGCTGCTTATAAATGCAAAAGATCATGCTGTGACGCAGGTGCATCTCAGCTACAAGAGGTCGAGGTCGAAGCGCGGTCGGCCATCCTTAGCACCATCCTTAAGAGATTTTGTAAGACCAACAGATTGGGGCACCGTGTCTCAGAGAGTTCAGAATTATGCCTATCGAGACAGCATTTGCAGGGAAGACTCTCTGGAGCGAGTATGGTTTCGAATGTTTGATCGCCCTTCAGCATACATGCTGGCGCAATCGGCGAGACTCAAGCCTTTCGCTATCCAAGAAGATCGTCAAGATTGCAGTCAGTTTTGGCTTCACCTCAAGGATTTCCGTCGCAAGCAGCAGCCCGAGCAACGTGCACCAAGCGAGCTCGCAGATATAGGAGAAGGCATCCCCGGCGACGGTGAGTCGGAGACAGAAAGTCCTTAGCATAGGAGAGGCACGCCTGCAACGAGCAGTTATTCGTGCTTCTCAGCTTGTGCTGAATGCCACTAGTGGTTTTTTGTCTGAGTCTTTCTGCGAAATATGCAGTTTTCAATTTTTAAGCGGCCCTCTTGGTTTGAAATCCAATCCTGAAACATTCGCCGTGCGCCGGGCACTGTTGCCTCTCGGTAGAAAAAGGCTTGACATATCTCATGCGATCTACTATATTTATTCCATTTAAATCTTCATGTCTTGATTATATACTTATCCTATTAGAATATATTCTTCAAAACGATAACAAATTAATTAGAATACTAATTTATATAAAAGAAATATCTGGACTAGAAATTGAGTGAATAAATATATAAGAAAATATATATGGTTGGTCGTCAAAATTAGGGTTGCTTTTGGGGTACTCAAAATAATAGGTGCCGTATTATTAGGGACTTAAAAAGGAATTATAATTTTGATAACCTCTCATATATTTCGGTATGAAGATTATAGAAATCATAATATAATGTTATATTTGCTAATGAAATTCTAGAGTTGATAGGTATGTTTATATATATATATGTATAGATTTTCTGATGGGATAATTGAAATTTTGTTTATAAACTGACATGGTCTTTTGCGGTTGAATGCCACCTAGTTTCTCGGTGTGCAGACCTTTTGATTTTTGTAGGGGATCTAAACTTCTTACAATTTGAGGGTCTCTTGGAAAATGATAGGGAGTTATATGATCCGAAGAAATTTCTAGAAGTATATGGTCGACCGGAATATTTGTAAATTTTTGGTCGTTTCTGTTTACACGGATAAAGAAATAAGTCAAATTATCGGATTTTTTTTTGATCTATATTTGGAGATCTTTCGGCCGGTAGTTATCGTAGTGAATAATATTCTTAGCGCTAATACTAGTGTTGTTATTACTATATCGTCATCGAATAAATGGATATTCGCAATATTCGTGATAGAAATAGTAGTAAGATTATTGATTAGAACTAGTACTAAGTAGGAGCCGGAGTAGAAGCAAAAACTACCAAAATACTACGAAGTCCCCTTGAAACAGATTACGTGGGGGTTGTGTTTGAAGCTAAACTCTTTTGGAGGGTATCGTCGCGCTTGAGGCTAAAGTCGCATGGGTCCCCCCCCACCCGCGCCCCGACCTTGGTCGTCTCAAGCAAATTCCGCCTCGCCCTCCCCCGGCCCTAACCCCAACTAGAACGAAGCCCCTTGCATTTCTTTTCCTTCCCAAACCTTGGGTAGAATTATTCGTTTTTATTCGATAAGAATATCAAAATTTTCAATTTGTAAGATTTCTCTAATTAAAAAAGCAAGAATCAAAATTAAAGTATATTTAAGGCTTCTCGTTTTTTGAATGATTTTAAATATTTTCATCAAAGTCAAGAAATCCCGTAATGAAAATTAAAGGGCCGGATAATTCCTCATAGGTATATCCATGGATGGGGATAAACGAATTGATGATCTCTCTAGAGCCTTCCGGAGGAGTGTGTGCGGTGTTGTGTGTGCAGTGCGCGTGTTGTGTTGTGAGTGTTATACGTGGTGTTGTGTGTGTTGTGCTGTGTGCTGTGTGTTGTGTGCTGTGTGGTGTGTGTTGCGTGTTGCGTGTTGCGTGTTGCGTGGTGTGTGTGTGTTGTGTGTTGTGTGTTGTGTGTTGTGTGTGTTGTGTGTGTTGTGTGCGTGTGTTACTGTGTGTGTGTGTGTTGTGTGTGTGTTGTGTGTTGTGTGTCATTGTGTGTGTGTGTTTGTTGTGTATGTTGTCTGTGTCGTATGTGTGGTGTTTGTTGCGTGTGTGGTGCGTGTTATGGGTATTGTGTGCGCGTGTGTAGGTTCATAGTTAGTTTGTGCGGCGTGGTGCAGGTGTGTGTTGCGTGTTGTGCATTTAGTGGCGTTTAGAATCTTCCAGGGGGGTCCAAAATGTGCTTCGTATCTCCCAGACTCAGAGCCTTCTAGAGTCAACTTTTAGGGGTGTTTAGAGTCTTCCAAGGGCGGGGGCAGTGGGGGTTGAGTGTGTGTGTATTGGCGCACGTGTGTGTGGGGGTGTGCGTGTCTGTGTGTGTGTCCAATTCTGTCTCAAAGAGTCTATCCGTATGATGCAGGGGCACCAGGGATGCGTGACTTGGCCTGGTGCAACGAAGCTCCAATCACACATCAGGATATGGTCGGGGCACGCCTTGACTACGTACCTGCACTTCGCTTGTGACGTAATGAATGGATCCTCGCTGTGTATTGTTTATTCTGGTCATTCGCTTTCGTGAGATATGTGAGTGTGGTAGAGTCGCTGACTTTACCGGCTGATTGTTAGTTCTGACTTGAGACCTGTGACACATTGTGTCAAGTGTGTGATTGTGTGTGTTGTGTGTTTTGTTTATTGTGTGTGTGTGTCTGTGTTGTGTGCGTGGGTTGTGTGCGTGTGTTGAGTGTGTTATGTTTGTGTGTGTTGCGTTTGTTGTATGTATTGTGTGTGTGTGTTATGTGTGCTGTGTGCCTGTGTGTTGTGTGCGTGTGTTGTGTGTGTGTGTTGTGTATGTGTTGTGTTTTTTTTTGTGTGTGTGTGAGTGCATGTCGTGTGTGGTACATAAATTGATATTGGATATTATAATATGGAAGCGGCTCAAAATTTTCTGCTTTGTAATAGGTCCGGGGCGCCTTTCGCGCGACAAAATTTGTAATAACAATTGTTTTTTGCGACAAGGTTGGCACGATAAGCACCATCATATATTAATGCCGCGCGACAAAGACTTGAAATGGCAAGGGTTTGTAATAGAGGGGGGGGTGGGGCACCGCGATAACACGGGGTATTGACCCATCCCCATATATGCGTATGGGCGCTGGTGCGTAAAAGCGTATGTTTATATATCTCTGAAAGTAGGTTGTATATGCTGTAGAGATCTCTTAAAAGTGGGAAATAGAAATTACCGAAATTTAGTGTAGGTAGATTTATATTTCTGTTATATTATTTATATTCTACGATCGCGCGTTAAATCGCGCAACTGCAAATTTCGTCTCTATTGTCCTTGATTTCTAGGTAATTAATTCTTTCTCTCTAACTCCCCCCCTTACCCTAAATTATATTGCACCCGTACGAAATACCGACGATATTGATACGAAAGATTATTGGAGTATAAGGTATTCTCTAAAAACTAATATATATAGCATATTTTTCTTCCTATTCTTCATATGAGCGAAATATTGTTGATACCGATGCGAAAGGAATTTCGAGTGTAGGATATATTATAAACGCTAATGCAAATGATATATCGGACTTCGCGCGTATGTGAAAAATACGGGGCCGACAATACACAACAAAGAATGCAGACACAACTGCAGGTTCTCACTTCACACTAGCTTGGTTTTTCCGACCTCTCTGAGCCCGAGCCTGGGTTTGCAAAGTGAGCGCCCGAATTGCTGTGCACACACCCATTGCCTCCTTGGGCACCCAGAGAGCAACTAGTGTCTACGGCATACAAACATGATGACGTATCAACAGCGAAGTTCTCAAGCTTCACATAAGGCCTCCCTTTGAAGAGGACCCTCAAACTCAGCCTGAGGCCTAAGGTTAGCACACAGCATATACACCCCTTAGGCTTCAAAATTCCAGCTTGCGAGCAACGAAGCCATCTGATTCACTCTCCTGGGCAAAAGATTGAGAGTTGCGTCTGGGTGGGCTATGCAGCATATCTCGAAGAAAATGCCGGGTTTCCCTTCGTCGTAGTGATAACAGTTTTGAGCCCATCAGAGCACCTGTGGCAGTTGTTGCAGACAACAAGGGGATCCCATACACTGTCTCGATGAACTGCGAAAGCCCACGTTCGTCCCAACCCAGCGTCTTTACTGCAGCAGCGTAGTGATACGCCCTCCATGCTATCTGTGGCATCCACCAAGGTGGCTGGCGATGCTCACGTGCAAGCAGTGATTGAAANAGCCCACGTTCGTCCCAACCCAGCGTCTTTACTGCAGCAGCGTAGTGATACGCCCTCCATGCTATCTGTGGCATCCACCAAGGTGGCTGGCGATGCTCACGTGCAAGCAGTGATTGAAAGATCACCCCCATGGCAATCCCCAGCAGTAGCAGCAAAAACACCCAGGCACTATAGTGAATGACGGCTCGCTCGGAATTTCAGGCGCTTTCCTGCAAGATCGCCATCAGCTNTGATTGAAAGATCACCCCCATGGCAATCCCCAGCAGTAGCAGCAAAAACACCCAGGCACTATAGTGAATGACGGCTCGCTCGGAATTTCAGGCGCTTTCCTGCAAGATCGCCATCAGCTCCCGCATCGCGTCGACCTTGAGTCTGGGCACGGTAGCATTGGGATCTTGCTGCAGCTGGGCCAGAAGCTTCTTGACCAGAGCTGCGGGTTGTGATTCTAGCTGCTCATGTACCTGCTCCCAGACCTCGAAATCATTCCCCATGACTTGTGTCACGGAGCCGTTTTCGTTCAAGAGGCGGGTCTGGGCAAGAATACACTTCTTGGTCTTTGGCGTCAAAAGTAGCTTTGAATCCGTGCCAGGTTTGGGCCGATTGTTGTGCTCACCCTGAAGGCTCTCCCGCACTTCTTGCCTGATCTTGGCAACTTCAGCTTCACGCCTGAACTGCCGAAGCTCCTCCATATCGGCGCTCGAAAGGCCGTGCCCTTTACCGCCTTTGTCTTCGCNCTGAAGGCTCTCCCGCACTTCTTGCCTGATCTTGGCAACTTCAGCTTCACGCCTGAACTGCCGAAGCTCCTCCATATCGGCGCTCGAAAGGCCGTGCCCTTTACCGCCTTTGTCTTCGCGATCCTTCCTGGACTTCTTCTTGGACTTCTTCCTAGACGGAGGAGAGGACACGCTCGAACTTGAACTGGAGGAATCAGACGTGCGCTTCCGATGCTTTTTCTTCTTGTGATCCTTTTTGGCGCCGCGATCGCTTCTCTCTGTCTCCACCCGCGAACCACGATGTCTCGGGTGTGGTCGCGATTTCCCCAAGAGCCTTGCTGATGCCAGCCACCACGATCCCAGTATCTGGAAGAGGTGCTGCCGCCCTTTCCTCCACCGTCATACTGAGAGCGCTTTCCCATGGCGAGAACACCTAGCGTCAGGTGGCCGAAGACCAGGAACGCTAAGAGCCTGGCAAGGCCGCCCATGGCGGGCTTACAGGAACAAGCGAAGCTACGGGCCTAGTACTTGAGGCAAAAGGGCTCTGGCAGCAGGAAACCTGACGCTACCCCGCTGGCTCAGGCAGTACAGAAATCGCACCTAAACTTACTGCCAGATCAAATTCAGCAGTCTCAGCAGAAAGCCATGCTGAGACCGGCTACAATGCCTGGCAGCCTTGTAAGCGGCTGCTCTGATAGCCCGCTTCGACCACTTGGCATCACGAAAGCCAATGAGCACTCTGGCTGCCGCGTCCAACCAAGCATCGAAGTCCAAAGGTACCTCGCTCCACCTGCGCAGGGGTCCGCACAGGAAGCTGTGAGCATAACCTGTAGGAGCACCCCATGGCGGTGGGAAAGTCCAAGCAACAGGCTTCATTGTCCACCGCAAGTCCTCCGTATGCAAGCACAAATCCAACCACACGACCTTACCGGATTCGGCACTGACATCGAAAGGCACGCTGTACATGACAGTGAGCGCAAAAGCCAGACAGCAATGGCAATAAGAATTCGAAATCCAGATAATATCGTCAGTATACCTGGCGCGTGCGACTTCACGGTCCCACGCAGGGTGTAAGACACTGAAGCCATGTTGCTGACGTCTGGCAATATCACCAAACCAGCGATGCTCATCAAGCGCGAGAACGTAGCTGGCCGCAGCCTTGGAAACAACGCCCCCAGTTGGCAATCCCGTCAACCGGAAGACCATGTCACCCAAGGAGCAAAATGTGACAAACATGCACGCAGCAAAAGCCAAAAACAACTCGACGAATGCAAACACGAAGCCATTCACTTTTGCACGGCAGTGACCTCCAAGGAAAGCCACACGTCTTTTGCCTCGCAACACCGTGACTGTGCTCTGGCCAGTAATTCTTTCCGCCTTTACGAACACCTGTCTTGCGGCAGAAATTGCATGGTGCGCTTTAACGGATTCATAAAACTGGCCAGCATCAGCGGTCATGCATGTTACGCTAGGTTTAGGACATCTACAGCGTCTGCAAGGACCTGCCCCGCGGGAGAGTCCTGCAAACCGCATGCGAGAGTCCAAGATACGACAAGCATCTCTCAAGCACCATACTTCGTCCCCCATGCCAGTACACTTCAGCACTGTTTCAAGTCCACGGTGTATCGCACGCCAGCATCGCCGCAAAGGCCAAGCCACAAACGACACTATCTTGCGAACGCAAGAGTGCAGTGGTTTTATGCAGGTCCTGCCATGTGAAGAAAAACATTTGGACTTGATCGTGCAGTAGTAGTATGGCAAAACGGTTTTGTAGCGATGCAGCATGAGGAACTTCTGCAGGCGGACCGGGAGCAACTCACGAAGCACTTGCCTACACCAGAGTTCAGCATCGGCAGTTGAAAAAGTGGACAACACCCAAGTTGGCGACAACATCGCGAAATGATACAGCAACCAAGCATACACCTGACTAGGTACT
>BGNK01000168.1:1889-110796 GCA_003297005.1 Symbiodinium sp. clade A Y106
TCTCCCCGCGTGGAGGGTTTCTGGCCGTGGGAATCCCTCCTCTCCCGGATCCTGAGTGGCTCCAGGCTGGAGCCCTTGACTTTCCCGGCGGGGGCACCCTGGATTTTTTTGATTTTTTTCGTTTTTTGGCCTTTTCAAAAAAAATCAAAAAAATCAAAAAAATTTTATTGATTTTTTTTCGTTTTTTGGCCTTTTCGAAAAAATCAAAAAAATCAATAACATTTTTTTGATTTTTTTGATTTTTTTCGAAAAGGCCAAAAAACGAAAAAAAAATCAAAAAATGAAAAAAATCCGAGACCCTGGGTCTCGCCGCGTGGAGGGTTTCTGGCCGTGGGAATCCCTCCTCTCCCGGAAGGACTCACCGAGGTCCGACCTCGGGACCGACCTCGGGAACTGAGAGGGCCGCCCCCGTGCCTGGATTTTTTTGATTTTTTTCATTTTTTTGATTTTTTTGATTTTTTTCGAAAAACCAAAAAAATCATAAAAATCAATAAAATTTTTTTGATTTTTTTCGAAAAGGCCAAAAAACGAAAAAAATCAATATTTTTTTTTTGTTTTTTTTCTCCTTTTTTTTGAAAAGGCCAAAAAACGAAAAAATTCAAAAAAATGAAAAAAATCCGGGACCCTGGGTCTCCCCGCGTGGAGGGTTTCTGGCCGTGGGAATCCCTTCTCTCCCGGATCCTGAGTGGCTCCAGGCTGGAGCCCTGGCTGAGCCCTTGACTCTCCCGGCGGGGGCACCCTGGATTTTTTTGATTTTTTTCATTTTTTTGATTTTTTTGATTTTTGTCGTTTTTTGGCCTTTTCGAAAAAAATCAAAAAAATCAAAAATTTTTTATTGATTTTTTTGACTTTTTTGATTTTTTTCTCGAAAAGGCCAAAAAACGAAAAAAATCAAAAAAATGAAAAAAATCCGGGACCCTGGGTCTCCCCGCGTGGAGGGTTTCTGGCCGTGGGAATCNGATTTTTTTCTCGAAAAGGCCAAAAAACGAAAAAAATCAAAAAAATGAAAAAAATCCGGGACCCTGGGTCTCCCCGCGTGGAGGGTTTCTGGCCGTGGGAATCCCTCCTCTCCCGGATCTTGAGTGGCTCCAGGCTGGAGCCCTGGCTGGAGCCCTTGACTCTCCCGGCGGGGGCACCCTGGATTTTTTTGATTTTTTTCGTTTTTTGGCCTTTTCGAAAAAATCAAAAAAATCAAAAAAATTTATCGATTTTTTTGAATTTTTTCGAAAAAGCCCAAAAAGGAAAAAAATCAAAAAAATCAATAAAAATTTTTTGATTTTTTTGATTTTTTTCGAAAAGGCCAAAAAACGAAAAAAATCAAAAAAATCAAAAAAAAATCCGGGACCCTGGGTCTCCCCGCGTGGGGGGTTTCTGGCCGTGGGAATCCCTCCTCTCCCGGATCCTGAGTGGCTCGAGCCCTTGACTCTCCCTGCGGGGGCACCCTGGATTTTTTTGATTATTTTGGATTGGTTCCATAGTTTTCCAATTCCAGACTGACCGGGTCTATTTGGAAGATGCCTTGTTCGTATCGTNTAAGTATGTATTCCCCCTATTAAAGACATATAAGCAGCTTCCAAATAGACCCGGTTTTGCTCACACACGGGGAGGGGGGTAGGGGACTATACTTCCTTAAATAGGCCTTATTAGGTCCTTATTATGGGCATCAAGGCCCCCTACCCCCCCTCCCCCTACCCCCCTAAGGGTCCCTATGATTAAAGGACAGACGGCTTTGGGACCACGGCTTGAAACTCGGGTCCGCTCCGATTCAGGATGTGGGAATTCTAGAATTAGGGTTTAGAGGAAAGACATGTGTATCTGCGTGCCACATATATATATATACATATATAGATACACAATATGTATATGCATGAATGAATGAATGTATGTATGCATATAATAATATGCTGGGCAGCGCATCGGGACGGACATATGGTCGAAAGTGGGATTCGCAGAAGAGACTTGGACCCTCCGTCATCAGCATCTCAACCTTCTAACTTCGGGTTTAGGGTCGAGGGTTGAGATACTTTCTGATGAAGAACCAAGAGGGTTCAAGTACGCAAGTAGTCGGGTGCAGCATCCCAAAGGCCCTGCTCTGACGGGTCCGTGGCATAAAAAAACCCTTACCAGTTCGGCACTTGGAGCCTCAAGGAAAGAGATGAAGGACGGTTTAGGGTTTAGGCTTTTGGGTTTAGGGCTTAGGGTTTGGGGCAGGGTTTAGGATTTAAGGATTTTACAAACTTTGTGGAGGATCTGAACTTTCACATCACTGGCCCCGTGTTCTGCTGGCAGGTCCAGCAGCAAAGGCCCACAACCCACACTTTCAAAGCCATACGTTCTAAACCCCAAGCCTTCAACTCTGAAATGCCTTTTGACGCGAAGGACAATTTACACGGAACCATGCTACCCTATGAGACCCCATTGCACAGGAACCGTCAAGGAAGCCTAAAATCAAAGGCCCTGTAGAACCCTGACAGGAAACCTTAAAACCCCAACCCTAAAAGCACATGGGTGGTTGTCAAAATTATGGTCCCTTTTTGGGTACCCTAAATAATCGGTGCCGTATTTTTTAGGGACCCAAAAAGGGACCATAGTTTTGACAACCACCCACATAGAACCCCCAAAGGAGCCCCTGAAGGAACCCGAAGAAGAACAAGAAAGCCCGACTAGGAACCCTATCAAACCCAACGAAGGCATCCTTCCTTAGCCGCCCTTAGAACCAGAATAAAAAATGATATTCCCATTAATCCCCTTCAGTTTTATCTTAATACAGATAAAGCATAATTCCTAAGAGCAGTATAATATTCTCATTCATCCCCTTGCAGTTCTGCAATGTAATATTCCTAAGAGCAGCAAAGCTTCAAGGAAGCCAACGGAGGGAAGCCTGGAAACCGCCAGCCCTAAACCCCTAAACCCTAAACCCCTAAACCCTAAACCCCTAAACCCCTAAACCCTAAACCCGCCAGCCCAAAGGCCTGAAGCCTAAGCCCTAAAGCCTGACCCTTGGGTAGTCCCATCCCTCCGTAACAGCTTCTATCAAGGCTCAGATTCAGGGCTACATACACTTAAACTGCATAATATACTTAAACTATACATATTATATCAAGGGGCATGTTCAGGGCTACATATAATTGAACTACAAATATGATCCAACTGCTACAGAGTGGGGGGAGTATGCAACCTAAATCCCGAAAAAGAAAGGCCAACGCTCCTGCGTCATCGATCGGGATTCTTTGGTGGGGTAGCGGGGAACATCCGCTTCCGGATCGACTGCGGGCTCGTCCTTGGCTTTGAGGTTTTCTATCCCTCTAGTTTGAGGACTTGCTTTTCAGGGTTCCGTTTAAGCGCTCCGGCAAAACTTTTAGGGTTTGGGGCTTCTCCTTGGCTTTCATGCTGCTTACAGGTTCCCTTTCAGGCTTCTATTGGAAGGGCTCTGTATAGGGTTTTTAAGTCCTATCATGCACATACATACATTCATTTTTCGGTCACTCGCACTCGACAACAGACAGACATACATACACACATTCTTTCTTGCTTTCTTTCATTCATTCATGCACGCATGCATGCAGACATGCATGCGTGTATGTTTGCAAGCATACATACATTCATAGAGAGAGGTGTTGCATCCTTGCTTGTCGCAGTGTATACCCTGTTACAGCGAATTCGTGGTTTCCAGAGCACCTAGCTTCTAAGTCCATGTTTTCAGCCGCTGCACTGCACTCGGTTGTATGTTACAAAGATGAGAGGTCAGCAGGTCGGTCCTGAACCTGAAAAGGCTCCTGTTGGTGGGTGTTCTGCGGTCATTCTACACTTCGTGTAGGATTACGACAACGACGACGACTAAGCAGAGGGTCTTGCTAACAGAAGAATCACAGAAGAACCGACATGTCGGTAGTAATCCTTTGTAACCCTACTTTTTCGATTATCCTCGGAGGCTTATACCCTGAACCTTAAGCCCCAAAACGCTAAATCCACCCAATCTCAAACTTAAACCCTAAACCCTACACTTCAAACTCTCACCTTGAACACTGACCCCCAAGACCCCAAACGGTAAACTCCTGCCCTGAACTTTTGCTTGCCGGGCATCTGCTGGAAATGGGTCTTTTCCGAGGGTCCTGCCATTCGCAAGCTGAGGTGCCAAATGTCGGGTCTATAACGGTTTTTGGTGTTTAGGTGGAGGGTTTAGGGTTTAGGGTTAGGGGGTTTAGGGTTTTGGTTTAGGGTTTAGGGTTAGGTTGAGGGGGGTTTAGGGTCAGGGTCCTCTCAAGGCTCTGTACTTAGGGGTTATAGATTCTAGAAGGCATGAGATGGGCTTCAGGGATTTTGGGTTTGGGGTTTACGGGTAGCCCAAAACCCCTACTACCCTGTTAAGGCAGTAGATAAGGAGCATTTCTTAAAGCATCCACCGGAACGCAGTGCTACTCGGGCTACAGATTGAGTTAAGAGATTAGGGTTTAGAGTTCAGGGATTTTTGGCTAGGCCGTTGGATTCCGGGCTTACTTCCGAGCTTAAAGTTGCAAGCCGACTTGACCGTGATGAACTGGCGCTAAAAATGCTATAAGCCGATCCTTATGAACACGATCTTTCAAAGACCCCCAGAGCTTCGTCACATGCAGGGGCCTCAGCAATTGGAATAAGTGTGTGTGTGTGTGCATTCGTGGAAATTTGACGTAAATTTATTTGTATACCTGCCTATGTAATTACATACATGCGCACACCGATGTGTGTATGCATACAACCCCTTGGCTACAAGTGGGCTTAGCGCTAGGGCTAGGGTTCATTGCCGGCCCCCAACAACAGAAAACAACACAAAAACACTCTGCTAATATATATATATATAGTCCTAGAAGCAGTCAGGAGGAAGTACATGCAGGAAACAGTTGATCAGCAGTACCAAAGAATATGATAAGAGATGAACCTTTTCGACATGCATGTCCAAGTACACATGTGTGCCTTGGTTGTGCGGTTGGCTGCGGCTTCAATGATGATGAAGCTGGCCTTAGCTGACAAGAGAACCACCTGTCTGGTCATGAGATTGTGCACACCCCACAACCCTAAGGGTCCAAGTACCTAATAGTCATATACTCTCCCAAATATTAACCTACATAACTACTATCCTAAACCCAAGTACCTGATTATTTGGTCCTTTGGACCCTTGGGGAGAATGTGAAAGCCTTAAAACTCCTAATCGACTTAGACCACGTGCAACATTCTGAAAGAAAGTCCTACACCCTCCTGTTCATCCAAACGACTTGGGCCACGAGCGGGTTTTATGGGGCATTAGATTTCAGACTATGTAAGGACTTGTTGAATCATTGCGGAGCCACATTGCAGAAAGACTCAGGCAAGAATCGAAGACTTTAAGTACATCCTGAACGAATCCACGCTCTGGTGCAGTTGACATTCCTACCAGACCAATTCCTGGAAGTGCACCTCCCAAAGGGTCCAAGTACCACTATGGTAGGTTCTTAGTAGATGATCGGGACCAAGTATATACGGGCTTAGCCACTTACATGGATCCTTAGGTAGATGTCCCAAAGCCTTGTTGAACCTCGTAGTCGAGTGGCCCCGCTTGCTCCCTCGGTGCGTACTCTTTCCCGAAATGGTGCAACACATTTGCGATCTGGTCAATCCTGGTGCAACGTTCATTGCACCCAAGCCTATCTTTGATTTTGGCGTAGGAATTATCAGGGCGAGTGACCGGGATTATGGGGGGGTGGCTATAAGTGGACATCCTAAACCGAAAGAGCCTCCGAGTGATTAGTCTAAACCTGGAGTTCCGACTCGGTCGATTTCTGGGCCCCTGACCGAATCCGAGAACGCCAGATAACAGGACACATCACTTATTAGTTGCAATGAAACAGGGCCGTACATGGACCAACTATGGAGAAGGTCTTGCCAGCAACCGTCATCATGCAGCGTGTGCGTGTATATATGTATATGTGTATATGTATATGTATATATTTATGTTAGGGGTGCGCCGTGGTATATGCACACTCCTAACCACATATTTATGTACATGTGTATATATGTATATATCTATCTGTCTATGTATCTACCTGCCTATATATATATATAGATAGATATATATGTATGTATGTATATATATATATATATATATATTAACATATCTATATCCATGTACCTGTCGGCTTATCTACCTAACTATCGGTCCATCTATATACTTGTATATCTCTGTCTGTCTATCTCTCCATCTCTCTATCTATATCTTGCTTTCTATATACTTCTCTACCTGTCTATCTATCTATCTGTCTGCCTGTCTGTCTGCTTATCTACCTATCTATCTATCCATCTATCTATGTACCTATCTGTGTACACGTGGTGTGTATGCACCAGCACGGTACATGCATACACACTATGTGGATATGTGCTCTAAACATACAGATATTGCATATGTATGCATTTACGTATACAAACACACGCACACATGAAAGCCCTTCCGCTGACTTCGGCAACGCGAACTGTCGTGGAAGCCCTCAGTCTGAGACGTCTCGAGTCGGGGTTTAGGGTTTAGGGTTCTTATTTAAACGGTTTAGGGTTTAGGGCCTTTAGGGTTTAGGGTTTTTATTTAAAGATGCTCATAAGCCGGGGCGGGGGGGCTTCCTATCATCATGCCAGCCACTCGGGGGCATGTACACGTAGTATTCAACGATCTGTGAGACTTCTAGAACTGCCCTCTCTTCAACAAATGCATCCACAATCCTCCGAGCCCCAAGCAGCAAGCCTACACCTCCACACCAAAACCTCCGCAATAACAGGAGAGTTTTGGGTTTGGCCACTCTGGTACTGCCGTTCCTGAAGGCTGCCCCGGGGTTCTACGAAGCCTCATCCTCCTCTGTAATCCCGAATCCCCCACCTAGCCTAGACCCTGAACCTTAAACGCGATCAACAGCCGATTTTGTAACCGCAGCACGCTTAGCAAGCTCACTTGCAACAAACCCTCGAAACCGCACGCGGAAAATGTTCCACAACTACAACAGAGGATTCCCTGGTTGAGGCTTTAGGGCTTTGGGAATGGGACAGTGTGTGGTCCAAGGGTAATTGGTACAGGCTTCAAGGACTTAGCTAGGGTTTCTCAGGCTGCTTCTCCGCTTTGCCTGTGCCCGGTCCTGTATCCCAAGTTGTCGAACTGAGTCAGCGTAGCCTCCTGCAGCTCCTCCTGCATCTGAATTGTCCGCAACATGTTGTACCTGCACCAGGATTCTCAAGCAGACGGCCATGTCAAGACCGGCTTTGGAGTTTAGGCGGAAGCATCAGGAACCAATCATGGAACTTCAGAGTCGTACGCGGGGCTCCTAGTTAGTACGGGGTACACTGCATCTTATTTTGCTGAGTTCATAAGCCCCAAAAAGTGTACACTTTCAGTTTTATAGTGGGTCATATTATCTCAGAAAATGTAAAGTGTATCCACTCAGCTACTAAGGCATTGGGAATGCAGAGCCAGATTTTTCCTTAATCAAGTTCATCTATCTCAGGAAGGGCCCAGGACCGCTTGAATCGGGGGTGGATTTAGGGTTTAGGGTCCGGTTTAAGTTTAGGGTTTAAGGTTGTGTTAGGGGTTATAACACGCTGTCATACAGTAAATATATATATATATATAGAATCGGTTCATGGCTATAGAACACTATAGCAGATGACCAAGCCATAATACGTGCTTTGTGTTGTTTTGTTGCTGCCGGCATCTGACTTCAACCTCCACCGCGACGCCTCCTTCCGACCATGACGGCTGAGTTTCTATGGGGTTCCTGGAGACTTCCGGAGCTTCAAGAATCCATACAGAGGTCGGAATAAGTAGTATTAGTATCCGCTTATGGTCCACATACTATAAAACCAGGTGTATGTATGTATATATATATATATATGCATATACATACAAATCACCTACATACATACATACATATATGTCTGTAGGTTCATACATACATACATACATACACACACACACACACATACAAGCACATAACCATACATATATATATATATATATAATATAGGCACATACATATACATATATACATACACACGCACGTGTGATCTAAACCCTAAACCCTAACCCCTAAGCCCCTAAACTCCACAGTTAAAGGGCACTTGATGAATCGCGGCGCCGTCGTTGACTCGTGGACCCAACGGCTGAGCGGAGCGATGAATGCAGCAGCCTGGGGATCGTTTAATAAGGGGCCTTAATAGTTAGACTCGGCTCCTTTCAAGGGTTCTTTAACGGGGTCTATAGGGGATCTATAGTAGGGTTCTATATTAGGGGCCTTGATAATTATAATAGGGATTCCTTTAAAGGGGTCTATAGGGGTTACAACAAGGGATCTACAGTAGTATTAGGGGCCTCAATCATTAGAATAGGGTTTTGGGGTATATTATACTATCATTCAGAGCCACCAAAATAGTATCACATTTAATTTAGGGTTTAGGGTTAGGGGATCGTACTTAGGGGCTTCATAGAAGTTCTTTCGGGTTTAGGGTTCAGGGCTTTTGGTGCCGTATAAGAGTTAGCGGTCCAGATGGTGTTTTCGAGTCTGACCTCAGTAGAAGCATGTGTTGTAAATCCAACACTGCATACTGCATGTAGGATTTTAGGTTCACTCTGGATAATAAGGCTTCGCGGCTTCAGGCTTCAGCATGGTCAAACTGAAATAAACAATACAACCTTCACTGATGACCCAAGAAAACCTTGTGTTAAAGCCTCAGCTGACAGACATTTTAGGTGTATTACTAGGGAGACCCCTTAAAGGGTACCCCTTCTTGACCCACTTCTGGATCTCTTATAAAGGGACCTTATTGAGAGGGTCCATATCCCCAAGGGTCCCCCTAATCCTAACTCCCAAACCCCTCCAAAGCCTCCAAACACCAAACCTGCAACTGTAAGCCCGCCTCAACACGCAACCCTCACTTCCGTTTAGGGTTTAGGGTTTAGGGTTGTCGAAAACACATATGAGCCCTACTACCCAAAAGAGGCCTAGACCCTGAACCCGAAGAGCCTCAGTAACCTCAGCAAGCGCATCCAATCTACAGTATGCACCTGGCAACTGGGAAACCCACATCCTATCAGTCTGCAGGTTTAAGCCCTAAACCCAAACCCTAAACCCTAAATCCTAACCCCCTCCCCAAACCCTAAACCCTAAACCCTAAACCTTAGGGACCCGGAACCTGCCTACGTTTATCTGAACGATCTAAACCCTCTAAAGCCTTAGCCTGAAACCTCTGAAGCCTGAACGGAATAAACGAAACCGTAAACGAAACCCTAAACGAAATCCTAGACGAAACCCTAAACGAAACCCTAAACGAACCCTNCCCCCCCCAATGGCTTAGGGTTTAGGGTTTAGGGTTTGGGGGGGGGTTAGGGCTTAGGGTTTAGGGTTTAGGGTTTAGGGTTTATAGTCCTTAGTAGTGGGATTTTAGGGTATATTAGAGGGTAGTTGGGGGGTCCAAGAAGGCTCAGGGCAGGGACTTAAAGGTTTTAGGCCACAATGAGATGGGAGTTTCCGAAAATTAGGGTACCCCATTCTGGGGTCCTTATAATAAGGATCCTACGTACTATTTAGGGTACTATATTAGAACTCCCAGATAGAATCAAAGAGGATCGGCCCGATCACCGACAGACTCAAGGTTTATGAGCGCCCCGCTGCGGGTGACCCTAGTCCCGAACCCTGGGCACTTCCGGGCTGCAACAACAAACCGAGCACCAACTTGCGAAACAAGAAATCGGGAATCCTACCGGCCCCAAGTTTCGCAAGCAAAGGTAGCACGACATGACTCAGAAGCCCGGGTCCCGTGCATCAATCTCTCCTTCAGAGTGGATGTCTATCATCTCGAACAACTGTTGCAAGTCTGCCTGTTACGAGTCACGAGAAGGGTCCGCTAGCATTGCGACCGTCATTTCGTCACCATGGTAAAACTGTGACCAAACATCATCACCGACCGCAATGCAACCCTATCATCGAAGAACTCATGCCTGCTCGTCATCACTCGTCATCCCCAATAACATCGAAGCCACCAAGAGCAAACCATGTCGTAACCATCGTGGTCACTAGCACAGCAGCTGCAGTGATGTGAAGCACAAGCAACAGCCAGGCAAACGGCAAGGATTGTGGCACCAATGCAGCGGTAATCGTTTGCCACACACGCAACAGTTCACCTCCATCATGGATATCATCACTGGCATCATGCCTTATCATCACCAGCAGCATCACTACCAGCATCGGCATGGGAGTTGGCAGTGTCGTCCTGTTCATCATCACGACCTTGTCGTCATCACCCCCAATTATCACCATCCCCAACCTCGTTGTCCCATAGTGTGGTCAGCATCATCACCATCTGCATCGCTGTCATCATCACGACTGCACCACAAAACCATCAAAGCTTCGAGCGCTGCTCGTTTCACTCTTCCCATGTGCAAGCGCCTCGTCTATGTCCATGACTCGAAGCCTCCGCAGTTCAGGGGGTAGCATTCCCTAAGGCTCCAGTTACCTAAATAGTAGGATATTACAGTACCCATTATTCAGGTAGCTGGAGCTCTTGGGATTGAGGGCTCCTCGGCTTGCTGTACAATTGGCCAGGCTTGGTGTTTGGGTTCACCCTAAGGGTCCAAGTACCTAATAATCATATACTCTCTTAAATATTGAGCTACATAACTACTATCCTAAACCCAAGTACCTAATTATTGGGTCCTTTGGACCCTTAGGGTTCAGAAGCTCAGGATGCATTTGGGTTTCAGAGGACAAGTTCACGTCCCGAAATCGGGTGGCATGTTCACAGGATACTGCGCAGCTAGGCACAAGGACCCGACCGTGCTGGATTCAGATTCTTTCGGGGGGACAGCGCAAAGCCTTCCTCGACTCGAACCCCTTCTCACACTCTTCATCCCGAGTTCTCCCCATCCCCCGAACAGCCCGAAACCCTGAGAGCAAAACCAAAACAATCCAGGGGAGCCCAAACGGAAGATGCAAGTCGAAGGCTTTCCCAAGAGCTCCAGCTGGTTTAATGGCTTTTAGGATTCTAGGGACCGAGGGTTTAGGGCAGAGTTTAGGATTCTAGGGTTTAGGGGTTAGGGTTTTTTTGCCACCCGCCCAGCTGAACAATGTAGCAGCTCGGGGGTTAGGGTTTTTTTTCCCTCCTACCTAGCAATGGCGAGCCCGCATTGCAGGGAAGTTCAGTAACAGCGGCCGATGTGAGCTTTGCTGTTCAAAGTTCACAGAAAGATGTCGAGGCTTCAGGCGGTTTGTTCACCTGAACATACTGTTTGTTGGAGATATTAGCATCCATTCCGGACCTGGTGTAACACTCACTTCCTCAATCTACTTAGTGGCATCATGGCACATTCGTCGCTCATCCACTCAGACATGCAAGTTCGTCTCAGCTGCACAGCTCCAGAATCACTGCTCTGCACACGCATCAACATTTGGCAGTTAGTAGCTTTCCACATCAAGGTACACATGCACCAAATTATCTTCGCTCTCCTTCTTTGCTCAATCCCACGATTTTTGCATCTCGTAGGCTTAAGGTTGACGGTTCAGGGTTCAGGGCCCGAAATTTGTTGCAAAATGCATATTATACATGTAACCCCAAAAAAACCATCACTGACTAGGTACACGGAGCCTTAGGGCCCTAAGGCCAGAAGCCCGGGGAGCTGCAGGGTTCGGTTCTTCTTCCGATGTCTTTTCAGGCAATATAGGGGCTTTCATAATTAGAATAGGGGTTTCCCTTTAAGGGGTCTATAACGGTTACTATAAGGGCTATTATACGGATTTATATGTAAGGGCCTTAATTATTCGAAAAGGGTTTTGGGGCGCATTATACCATAAGTGTATTAAGGACCCCCCCCCAAAAAAAAAAAAAGTATTGGTAATTATTTGGGTGCAGGCGCATAGGGCTCCACGCTGCGTTCGTATTTTTAATGTGCGCGAGACTGGGGTGATAGCATGATTTCTACAAAAAGCAGGTTTGTAGGACATCACGGAAACTATTTCATTTTTACGATTAGCAATGTCATCAGCAGCATCGTCCGCACAATCATCGTCTTTATCATCAAGATCAGCATCATTGTAACCTTAATCATGTTCATGATCGCGATGGGTGTTAGAGAGTTTTATTGGGGTCAGGGCTTTGCGCGTGTAAGGCCCTTCGAAACATCCCAAAGGCGATCGCAGCCTGCTCTGGAACTGGGGGTCCTTCCGCGCGCCCTCCACAAGTTCCTGCCAGGCTGGCGGTTCGGTATTAGTTAGCCTCAAAGGGCTCCTTCTCAAGGTTCATGTAAGGGCTCCTTTCAGGCAGTACTTTAAGGAGAAAGTACATATACTAGATAAGTGGATAGTTTAGGATGTACTGTTGCTCTAGTGGTCCAAGTATTTGACGGGATGTCTTGAGGGGTGTACTGTCATAGCCTCGGCGCTCCAAGGATACCATAAAGACAACTACAGGAGCTTTTATTATTGAACCCTCAACTCCAACTGCGCCAAACCCCAAAGCCTAGAACCCAAAACCCTATAACTAGAAACCGACCCTTACGGCAAACCTTATAGTAGCGGTTGTAGTAGTCCTGTAGTAACCCTCATAGCAACCGTGAGCAGCCGAACCTCCAGAGTCACACGTCCGCTTCCATCCGTGTCGATTCGCTCGAAGATCTTCTGCAAGAACTTCCTGCACTTCTTAACTAACTGGATTTGGGGTTTTAGGGTTTAGGGTTCTTGTCAAGTTGATCATTGTCAAGCAACTTAATAATTAGTTCAAGCTGCCACAATAGGGATCCAAAGTAAAGATAGGATTTCGTTATTCTGGCAGCTTAAATTCCGTAGCAAGGGCCCGGCTAAGTGCTGCAGGAATTTTGGCTTTGTTGCTTTGGGTTGCATAAGGTTTTACAGGCTGTTACAAGGTCTCTAAGAGCAAGACATTTAGGGTTTCACGCTTTATCGCTCGTTTTGGGGTTCGTGATTCAGGGTATGCACTCCCGCGTTGGGTGGAAGTACACCCAAAACCCTAAACCCGAAGCGATTAAACCCTAAACCCTGAACACGTTCAACCCCACCCATAGGCCCCATAGTAGTGCCTTTTCGGGGTTCATATTTAGAATTCTATAAGGTAGTCTCAAAAAGGAACTACTATGGGGCCCATGGGCCCGGGAAGATTCGGGCTCTGAGTGGATCGACTCTGCAAGCCGCAGCTCTGACTCACGTCAGAAGGGCGCAAGATTAGGCTCTCGGCTGGGGTTCCCAAAGGCTGGAATTACCTGAATAATGGGTTACTGGGGTACATAATATGTGATTATAGCAACCTACTATTTAGGCAACTGGAGCCCTAGGGGTTTTCTGCAGTTTCTGCAATGAAAAGAACCGAGGAGGGATCCGTCTGATGCCCCGCGACGCCATCCAGTAATGTTTAGCCCATCCCTACTATGAGCATCCCCCCACATCATTTTGTAAACTACATGCGGAGCCCTAAACACTCTTCGAGCCCCCATAATATATCTCTAGTATCCCAGGCTCCGAGACCCAAAACCTTGCCCAAGAGTGCTAGACTCGGATACAACTGAAACACCTGCAGGGGTTTGCAAGGGTTTGGACCCTAAACCCCTACACCCCTAAAGCCTAAACCTCTAAAAGCCTAGACCCTAAACCCAAAAGTTTAGAGGGGTTTGTTAGTTCAGTTTTTGGACAAGCTGCAACCAAATCAAACTCTCAACCCGAAGCCCTAAATCCCCAAAGCCCTAAGCCCCGGAAGCCCCGAACCCCAAACTCTAAACCCTGAACCCTAAACTCTAAACCCGGAGGGGGTCTTGTCACTTTCGATCTCATGCTCCATCTCTTCCGCTAGATTCAACACATCTCGTTGTCGGACTTCTGCGAAGGTGTCCACCTCGGGAAGGTCATAAGGACCCTTAAAAGGTTAAGGGGGCCTTAATACCTACAAAAAAAGGACTTGATAAGGCCTATTTAAGGAAGTGTGTCCAACTCGGAAAAAGAAGGCTGGTAGCCGACCTTGTCTTCGACGAAACTGTAGTACATAAGTTGATCACTTCCTTCGGAAGTACTTGGCCCCATGAAGATGAAAGTCGGAGGATGCTACTAACAACAATATTGCACACACACATATATATATATATGTGTGTGTGTGTGTGTGTATATGTTTGTTTCTATATGCATATATATATATATATATTATGTGTGTGTGCATTCATGTATATATGTACTTCTTCTGTTGGTTGTATGTGTGCGTGCGTGAGTTTCTATTCACACAAACATATACCTACATACGACCGCAGGAAGATCTAGATCTAGGCCATGTCCATCTGTAACAGTTAAGGATTCTGCTTTGCAAGGGTATGCATGCATGGGAGGTTCGGACACTTGCACTTGTTCATCTTAAGAGACAGATAAGCATGTCTGAAAAGGTGCGAAACGGATCATGTCTAGGGTTTCAGTGCTGCGCCGCGGTGAGATCATCATAAGACGTGTATTCTAGTCGGGTTCGGCTTTCAACATTGAAAACAAATATAAGCGCACACAAACATGCACACACACACACACACCTACACCTACACCTCTACCTCATTTCAAGTTTCATGATTGCGCAGCAGGGTATGGCCCAACTCATGCAGATGTACGGCTATCCAAATCTCAAACTCCTCGTGGTCGAACATACCTACACACCAAACTCAAACTCCTTCTCCCCATGTGCAACACCAGCATAAACTGAAACAGGTAGACCTAAACATGTATGAATGGTGTGTTGCTGGATTTTGCCATTTCCCACTGAACTCCCAAGCCGAGCCGAGGTGCGACAACGGCTACAATTAAGTTCAGAACGCCGAAGACCAGCGTCAACAAAGATCCTGAAGCATGTGCAAACTTGAAGGTCGTGTGTAACTACAAAGCGTTCATCGTATAGCTCATAACGGAAAACATCATGCTCAGTCTTCAATGCTAATCAACCAGGAGCTCTGAACTCTAGTTTATCCAAGCAGCCGGGAGCCACACCCGCCCTAAACCTTCAACCTTCAGTATATCATAAGGACCCTTAGCGGGGTAGTGGGGAGGGGGGTAGGGGCATTAAGGCCCCCTACCCCCCCTGCCCCTAGACCCCCTAAGGGTCCCTCTGAGTACAGCGGTCAAACCCATCACTCCTGGACAAGAAACTAATGGCGCGGTTGTCAAACGGGATTCGGGTCAAGGCAAATATGCCTCTCCTCATGGCCCGCCCCCCCGTCGTTAATCAGGGATCTACGCTACATTGCTGTCGTGGTGGTGGTAATGGTCGTTCCTTGTCGTGGAAGTGGTCGTGGTAGCAGCAAAGGCCAAACGAAAGCAGCGGCTTCGCGTGGCTGACAACAATGAGACAGTAGCGAAACTGTCTTCGTACCGATGGTTGGGTCGGGTCGGTGGGAGAACAACCGAATTCTAGATGGACGGTTTGGGGATTAAACTTGGTCGAAACGAATTTAACATGAAGACCTTCGCACACTCTCATGCAAGGACTAGCCGCCTACGAAGATAATTGCCGTTCCCGGAGAGAACTCGATCACGGGCACAGCAATGTCGCCCCAACTGTCACCTGCGATGACCTCAGAACATGGGCCGAGAGGCACTGGCAGGGTGATCGATGCACATCCATAGTTTTCTGGCACTCAACACTCGGACATGCCAGACATCCAACTATATCAGACATCCAAGTACCAGGAGGTCACAGCCCGAACTCCAATAGAATCGCTTGGCTGGTTCACAGCATGCGGGTTGCAGAGCTAGACTTTAGGCGGCCAAGCCTGTGGGGGGATTATGGCTTTCAAGGCTCAGGCAGTAGGTAGCTTTGTTTACAGTGGCTTCTGTGTCATGGGCTTCAGGAACTTTAGGACCCAACATGCCCAAACCCGAAACCGTAAAATTTTAAGAGACAATTTTGCAAGCAGGTGGCCGTCTGAAAGAGAAGCAGATTCGAGTCCATGACGGAAGAGGTCGCTTTCAGGCACGTATCGCAATCCTCGCAGACATGTGCAGGATGGATCTGAAATCAGACTTTACGTCTGGTTGTGGCCTGTAGGCCGTTGCGAGGAAGATTCGAATGTAAATACTTGAGATTCTGAGCTTCTTCTGACGTGCGTTCCTAAATGATCAGATCCGACCAAAACCGAAAAAAACTGACGTCCCAGATCCTGCATGCATTGCACCCTGGTATATGCTTCAATGCCTGACGCCGGAGAAGATAAGGCGTACTGAAGCCTATAGCCCGACGTTTACGATTTATTAGAGGGGCCTTACTAATTAGAATAGGGTTTTGGGGCCCATTATACTTTGGTTATTAAGAAGGAACCACCAAAATAGTATAGGGAAGTTGTTTAAGCCCTTTACTTAGCTTGGCTCGGAGCTCTTGAAAATTCCAAGAATGCTGACTCCTGAAGCCCCTTCTCTCCATCGCCGCCGTCGTCCCAACCCTCAAGCCCAAAACCCACGATTCCACAAGCCGAACCACAAGACCCCGAGCCTCCAAGTCCCAATATAGGGCCTCGATAATTCCAACAGGTTGGGCTATACTCTACTGAGTGTGCTAAGGAACCCGACGGAATCAAGTGGCTTCTAGTCAATATTACGCACCCTATATTACACTTTCAATACGAGGCGAAGTACCAACAAGTTGTAAGCACAAGCAGTCGCACGAGAAACACCGACGAAATGCCCAACATCAAGGGGTTATAGGGCCCCCAAAAGAGCACATAAGCAAAAATAATGATAGGGATATCCCATATACACCCCCCCCTTATAATGAAGCCCAATAAGGTAGGGATATCCCTATAAAATGCTTATGCTTATGTGCTTTTTGGGTCCCTAAGGTTAAGGTTGAACCATGAGGCGGCGAGCTTCATTTTGAGCACCTCATTTCCCCTTCAGAGACGAGCTTTCCAGGGTTCCGGCGTGCTTTTTTTAGGGGTTTAGGGTTGAGTGTTTTTAGGGTTTAAGGTGTACCTGGACCCCAAGAGTATGTATAACCATAGCCCTTTGTTAGAGGTTTTGGGTGGATTTAGGTGGGTTTTAAGTAAACCCTAAGCCCCTAAACCCTAAAACCCTAGGCCCCTATCCCTTTAAGGGAACCTTGTGCCCTTCTAGATCCCATAAAGTGTAGTTTATGCTGCTCTGGGGGGGCGGCCGTGAAGGCCACCTCGGCGAGCCGCATTTCCTTCATGATGGGGTGGACTATTTCCTGGGCGTTGAAGTAAGGGAAGGAAGAAAAACAATGTAGGGGCCTGAATAATTAGAATAGGGTTTTCGGGGTTCCTTATTATAGCTAGAGTATAATATACCCCCCCAAAGCCCTTTTCTAATTATTAAGGCCCCTACATCACGCACTTTTATTTCCTAATAGTTCCTTTAAGAAACAGGTCCAAAAAAAAACAACTCATGAAAGCAATTATGGTACTTCCGAACCCAGTTTCCACCAAAAGCATAGCCCAGATGGTCATGATCACCTCGGAGCAGGGTTGGGAGTTGATACCCAGGTGTTGTTGTTTCGCTTCTGCGCCCCCGGGCAGGGTTTTTAGGGGATGTCGCAGAATTCTCTAATGCTGCTGCGCATCTTCGTCTCGTTGCGATTGGGATTTGCCTTATCGCTGCTTTCCTTGGCCTCCTTCGTGCAGCCGCGGCGGTTTGTCTTAGCAGGAAGCCCTTGAAGTATGCAGCATTAACAATGTGACATTATCGCTCATGCTCTTCTCAAAGGCCCTTAAACCCTAAACCCTAAACCTTTTTTGCTACTGGGCTTGAGGACCAGCTGACGGTGGCATGTGCATGGGCCTCGGTCGTGATGATAGAGGTCGAGCGGTTCTCAAAGACCCTAACTAAACCCTACCTATAGTCTCCATTGTTGTTCCTTTTTTGGTTAACCAATTTTATGGCTAGGATCCTATAATATAGATTTTGGTTAACCAAGAAAGGAACTACAATGGAGACTATAGGTAAACCCCTTAAAAACGAGGTCTTATTTCAAGCCCCTCTTGATTCCAGGCTCTTGCTGTGCGCTGGTTAAACCCGTACCGAGGCCGATGCGTGTGACGGGAGAGAGCGTTGACCACTGAAGCCTGTATACACTCCAAAACCCGATGTAATACGGCTGATGCTATATATTCTGCATTTCCCAGCATAAGGAATATACCATAATTCCCATAGCTTAGGGTCCTTCAGGTAATGCAGGATTTATATCATCAACAATATCCTGGGCCCTCCTCATAGGCTCCATAGTAGTTCCTTTTGGTATTACATTATAGGATTCTAAAGATGAACACCAAAAAGGAACTACTATGGAGCCTATGGGTACACCCCAGTAGAACCCTTACAGATCCTTCAGGCGAACCCTCATCCAAACTCGAAATCGGACATGCCAGCCCAAGCCACAAAGCAGAAGATGAACGACCAGCCGAGGGCCTCACCGGGTTCGGACCCTATCGGACCCTAAGGGCTCAAGAAGTTCCTCTCTTCTTCAACAACCGGGCCCCAAAAAGTTCTAACTTTCTAAGATAGAGCTACTATATAAGGCCGAAAAGTTTAAAGTTCCCCCGTTCACTATCTAAGGTTCTGTGGGGGTACTGTGAAGGTGTTACAAAGGCCCGAAAGGGTTCCGGGTTTAAGTTCCCTGGAAGCGGGTCCGGTAAGGGCTCTATGGGGGTAGTGTGACAGGGTTTTACAAAGGCCCGAAAGGGTTCCGGGTTTAGGGCTGAAGGGCTCCATGTATCTATATGGTATAGATTTCCACCTGGCAAACATCTCTATATAGGTACCTTTAACATCAAAGTATATGCGATATGAGCACATGGACCCCGTCGGATAGGGACCTTGCAAACAAGAACTTGGTCTTGATAGTGTAGATATTGTTATGACTTGCTCAATTTCAATATTACTAAAGGTTTGGGGTCTGGGCAGTTCGCTTAAGATCCTAGAACCATAAGCCAACGAGATTTACGTCCGATTCTCTACACAGGGTGCAAGGAAAAACGCTGGGGGGTTCGTGTTTGGGGGGTCTAGGGCTTCTCGAGTTGAGGGGTTTGGGCTTCGGCGACTCGGGCCAGGATTTACGGTCTTGGTGGTTCAGGCTTATGGGTACCCATAGGCTCCATAGTAGTTCCTTTTTTGGGCTACCTTATTAGATTTTTAATATGAATCCCAAAAAGGAACTACTATGGAGCCTATCAGCAAGCAACTAACTAAGTAAGGCTAGGCTAACCCCTGTGGGAGTAACACCAGGGCCATGACCTATCAAAGAGTCGAACAAAACAAACTGCTACTGGACAAACGAATACAATCACCAGTCAAGATAAAGCTGTTGGGCGGCCTCGGTGGCGCAGACAGTGTGATGAACAGATAGAACAGTTTGGTTGGAGTGAAGTCGCCTGGACTCTGAGGCTTGAGATGGGTGTTGCTAGGCGGTTCGAAACCCTAAACCCTAAACCCTAAACTGCCTGATTTAAATACCAACGGCCACATCAGGAAGGCGTAGGCTCTCAGGACGAGGCCTTCTGAACACAGGATCTCAAGATTAAGTGGTAGTTATACTGTTGATGGACAAAATCCTGCATGGCCTTAAGGACTCTAAACTATGGGAATTACGGTATATTCCTTATAATGGGTAATGCAGGATTTTGTCCATCAACAGTATCTATGCTCACTATAATTACTCTGACTGTAACAAGAAGCCTAAGCAAGAGTATAAGGGCCTTCAAGCATGTCGCCATCATGGTCACGAGCTTCTGGAGCTCGCGCAAGGCGCGAGTCCTGTGTGAGAGATGCAGCCCAAGAAGAGGCAACGCGATTCAACAAGAGAAATAAGGACCCGTATCCATATGATGAAAGTACATTCCTTACTGAAGGAGTGAAAGAGTCTAAAGCTTACGAGCCCTAAACCCCACAAGCACCAAAGCCCGAAAGGAGTCTGGGTTTTGGGGCTTGGGGCGGTGTCAGGCTTATTGGTCTCCTCCGAAGCAGCCGCATCAGGCCTGGCAGAAGGGTCCGAAGGCTTCCGGGCACTTTGGTTTAAGGGTTTAGGGTTTGGGGGCTTAGGGTCTACGGCCTAAGATTGAATATAGGGACCTTGATACTTAACATGGGGCTACTCTTCCCACCCGCAATCTTAGAGTTTCGGGTCTGAGGTCCAGGGGTTAGGGGTTTCAACCTAGGTCCCTTAAGGGTTTTTTCCCTCCCACTTAGCAAGGACGAAGCCCGCATTGCAGGGTAAGTTTCAGGAACAGAAAGGGTTTAGGGCTTCGGGTTCCACGCTTTCGGGTGGCTCGTTGTGTCGCGAGCTTCCTAGGAGCTGACAGTGGACACTGCCTGGCTGAGGGTGCTTGATGCTTGCCAAATCCGGATAGACCCCGTGCCTGGTTTTGGGACCAGAAATCAAAAGTTCCGCGGACGGGAACCATAGAAAAAACAGGTCTGAAGTGAATCCATGCTAGCCTTAGGGAACATGTGTATATATATATATATTTATTTATTTATTTATGCTATACATACACTAAAATGAAAAAGGGCTAGAATTCCATGCGGGAGTGGTCTTTCTGGTTGTGGTTTGCGGATTCTCGAGCCATCCAGCCCGGACCCAGATACTCCCAAAACTTTGGGTCGGCCACCTTCAGGGAACTTTAGGGCGGCAGGATTTAGACCAGCTTTAGTTGTAGATTGAAGGATAACTACAAAACCCAGCTGATCACAAAATCCGACTACACAAGGAAGGCTACGGCGTGAGTGTAGGTCTCAAACCCAGAAGATTCTGCGAATCCTCTTAAGCCCAATACAGTGAACCCCAGAAAGTTGGAACATAGTTTTAGGAGGATTCATGCTGGGATTCCCTATACTTTACTGTAAGGGCATGAGGTCAATGATGTTCCAACTTTCTGGCTTCTGCTATAAGGGAAAATATAAAATGTCCCAAAGCCCTACCTAGCCTGGATGACATACCCTAAACACTAGAGCCACACCCTAAGCTCCAATCTGGGTTCCTATCTGCTTACCGAGCGGCGAATAATTCGTGCCAAGCGCAGGACTCGAAGCATGCTAAAGCTCGCAATGAGATCACCAGGGGCGAAGAGATTCCTGAATTGAAGTGCTAAGGTTTAGGTTTTAAGGCGGGTTTAGGGTTTATATGGGCTTTGGGGGGGAGGGGGGTTCAGATGTAGGGTTTAGCCTTCATATGGAGTTTAGGACTTTAGGGGCCCTCTGCGGTCTAGGGCTACTGAGTTTGATTTGGGAGTTTCCGAAAATTAAGGGGGAGCTTAGTTTGGGGTCCGAATAAGAAGGATCCTACTATTTAGGGTACTATATTAGGGTCTCTATTTTCGGAAATTCCCATTTGGGCGATGAGCTCCGGTGCAGACTTCCACATCCTGTCGCAGTTAGGACCTGCCAAAACAGAGGAAGATCTAAGCACCTAAAGAGCCAAGACTCCAATTATAACCTCGGGTTAAAGAGGCCTCCCTTTTTGGCACTGGCTAGCTTTATAATCCTAAGGCTCTAAGGACTCATGTTATAAGGCTTTGGGGCCCAAATACCATACTGCCTAGAGGCGCATACCCGACCCCTTTTTTAGGATACCTAGTTTTATGGTTAGGATCTGTTATCTTAAAAAGTAGGCGCCCTAAAAAAGGGGTAGAGTATGAGCCTCTAGGTACATAAGGCTTCACGGCTTTTTGCGACTTACCTTTAGTCTCCATTGTAGTTCCTTTTTTTTGGTTAACCAAAATCTCTATTATAGGATCCTAACCATAAACTGGTTAACCAAAAAAAGGAACTACAATGGAGACTATAGGTAGGTTGAGGAACCCAGGACCTCAAAACAGGGGGGAAAAAGGGTCGACTGAGGGAGACCTGCCTCAAAACCGACAAGGTCCTCAGTGTTGAGAGCGTTGAAGGTCTATGCACCTCTACATCTATGTACACATATATATATATATGTATACATATATATATATATATGTGTGTGTGTAAATACACATGCTTATATGTATACAGATAGATAGGTGAGATAGATCGATAGATACTTGTTGGCTACTTTGCTAACATCTGGGGATCCAAACCATGAATTTGGCCGGAGTGCGGGAACTAGAGTTGAGCTCATCGAGCGGACATGAGACGTTGCCACTGCAATGCATTGCTTCGTGCCAATCTTCCCTACTGCAAATCTTCCCCAATCTCCGCAAACCTCTGCCAGCGGCTGAGTGACGCCTTGAACCTCTGAAACCTGGAATCCTGAATCCTCAGCTCTACAGCAAACCTTGACCGGAATGCTTCATCCACTTGCTAAGGCAAACCTTCCGGACATGATAGTCCCTAAACCGTAATCCCTAAACCCAAAAACTGCCCAGGACAGAGCGCAGAAGCAACTCGGCATAGCCGCAGAAGATGATCACAATGTCCAATATGACCATCCAGTCATGCAGAAGCTTCCTTCCTTGCACATACCTTGGCTTTAGGCTTTTTTTGCCCTCCTACTTAGCAAGGCTTTAGGCTTTAGAGTTTAGGGTTTAGGGCACATACATTGGGCGGAAGAATCGGTGAACAGTCAGGGTCTTCTGGCTCGGATTATGGGGCTTACCTTAACCCCAAATAGCCTACCTGAAGGACCTGTACGTATAAGGAACTCATACTACGGAACCCAAAAAGTCGACCTTATTGGCCGGCACGATTAAAGAAATGTGTTGGGGCATCCCGTGCAATACTATAGTGGCCGTAACAATTAGAAAAGCGTTTTGGGGCCCATTATACTATTAATAAGGAGCCCCCAAAATAGTTTTAGTAATTATTCAGGCCCCTATATGAGATCTCAGTCCTGCATGTTGCCTGAGGAGTTCAGCCTGCCAGCGACGCATCTACAAAGTAATATAGGGCTTTAGTAGTTAGAATAGGGTTACGGTTTGGAGGTATACTGTACTATACTATAGCTATAATAAGGAACCTCGAGCCGAACACTCTCCCAGAAAAGCAGGAACTCGTAACAAGCTCAAGCCACAAAGGCAAAAACCCCTGCCGATTCCATCCCGGCCAGCAACCAAAGCACTGTTTGAAGCCCAGGGCTCTCCAAATAAGTCCACACTCCACTCCGACTGCTGTGCTTTTCCATCCCTTTATGGGCTAAGCCGGGGTGAGAGTTCAGGGTCGAGAATTCGGTAGATTGAAACGTGCGCCAACCGGACACTAAACAGGGAGGGCTCTGGCGTTGGCGCATGTTGTTGCATCACTTTCCATAGGGTTGTAGGGTTTAAGGGCTGTATCAGTTTGTATAGGGCTGTAGTGCAGCATTACTGCGACGGTAAAATCTAGTTAGTTTGACAACCCCCAGACCTCAAAGGCCCTGAAGCCATAAAACCATGAAGCCCTAACCCCAAAACCAACCCTCAAAAACCAAAGTAAACCCTAAACACCTAGACCCTCCAACTCAAATCCCAAAGCAGTGCAGGCACAGAAGGAGTCCGAGCTCAATGGTGTACAACGCTAAACAAAAATCTGATACCTCGGTGCTTGCGGCTTGCTTAGTTTAGGGGTTTAGGGTTTCATTTCGCGGAATTGAGGGTTTCGACGCTCACACTCGAGTTTAGGGTCTCGGGTTTTAGTGTTCAGGGCTTTGGCTTTCAGACCTTCATGTTTAGGGCTTGACGGCTGGGGTGCCAGATTTAGGTTCGCAGTAGGGACCAGGGCTTATTAGTATTCAATTTGCTCGGCGACCCTGTCAGAAGTGGGCGTTGGTGCTCAATCCGAACCAACGCTGTGGGTTGAGGACTTGTGTAGGGGCATGGGCTTTCCAGACTGCTTGGTAGGGCTTTCCCAGACTGGTGAACTGTGCTTTGCCTGCCCACCACCCTTTTGCCTAGACCTCGGAACCCCAATTTCAGGTCAATTTGACATGACCCCCCTGACACAATGCCCACTGAATTCTTCAGAAAAAAGCAAAAAGTCACATCGCCGAAGAGTGTTTTTGAGCTCCATCTCCTACAAACCTGTTTGCCACAATTCTGAGCCAATCCTTCCCAACCTCCAAAGCCCAAAGTCCAAACCCTGAAATCTCGACCCCATGCCTGGATCCGGAACAGCAATAAAAACTCAGCAGTACCAAACAAGACTGAAACCCAAATCCCAAGCCACGAAGCAAAAAGCCGGAACTTGAGACTTAAATCCCGATTCCGAGACACTGAAACCCTAAACGCCTAAACTGTAGCAAGGAGCTATTAGCATCCACTGTGGAGTCTCCTGTTTGAGTTGGAGTTCTTTCAAGGGCTCCCTTTGAATCTCGTTTAAGGGTTTCGGGTTCGGGTGCTGCACGAGCTGCGTACCATGAGGCTAGAGGGGTTGCATAGAGTCCGGGTTTAAGTGTGTTTGAGGCTTCCTTTCAGGGTTTCTGGGATTTAAGAGGCAACGGTTTAGGATGTACCCGGAAACCCTAAACCCTAAACCCTGGTCCTTAGAAGGCGGGTTTAGGCAGGGTTTGGGCCTTGAGGCTTCGGGTGTGGGACTTCAGGTTGCCGTCATCGGGCTTCTTTGTTTAGAAGCCCCTTACAGGTGGGCAGTTTTTCTTCCATAGTACTCCCATAAGACCCCTTTACCTTATAGGAGTGGTATGGGAGGCTTATGGGAAACTACCCACCTAATAACTACCCACCTGTAAATGGCTTAGATTGTTTGGCGGTTTCTCATGGTTCTCACATGTGGCAGTAGATTTGTGTTCTGCCTGGGTAAATCGGAAACAAACTCTCTATGTCTTGCAACTTGTGCAGGAAACAGACAGCTACTTGGGAAACTTGAAACCCTAAACCCTAAACCCTAAACCAAATCTGCACTGCAGCAGCGAGATAGGGATGCTAACGAAAGCAGCCCCAGACTTCGAATCTGACCGGGTAATTCACGTAGGAACCTCATGAAGAAACCCTGGCCTTATAACCCCAAAATAGTAGGACTCATATAAGGAGCCCCTAGTAAAGGCCCAAGGTTTCTTCATCAGGTTCCTACATTCATGGCTTAGCCCGCTCCACCTCAAGAAGACTGCCGACCTTCAGTTCATTGAAAACACCCTTTCGTTGAGGGCTTTGAGTTTAGGATCCCTAAAGGTGTTCGGGTGTGTATAACGGTTCTAGAAGGGCTTTTTGCCGCGTTCAAGAAGGGCTACTATTATAGTGTTTCATAACGGTTGTATGCGGCTCTTTTGGGGTTTAGCGCTCCCTGACTCCTGGTCTTCTAGACAGCTCAGGAATCCAACATGCAGAAAGCAAACCTGCAAGAAGTAGGTGTTGTTCTAGACCCAAGAGTAACCTAGGAATAAAAGGGTGCCTTTTTTTGAGTTAAGGGGGTTATAAGAGAACCTAAACCTTAAAGAAGGGAATAAGGGCCTAATCTGGGTCCTAGTGTTAGCTTAAATTTCGGGGCAGGCTCTGATGATGTCTTAACCCTAAACCCTGGACCCTACACTCGCTGAGTCCTATTCGAAAACTTGACGCCAAGGGTTTAGGGCTTAAGGGCTTTAGGGTTTACGGATCAGGGTTAAGGTTTTCTCTTCCTGTAGGTTTAGGTGCATTGCTTAATGGATGGGTTTCGGAAGCTCTGGAAATCTATTCTTGCCCGGGCGCCAGCCCAGCAGCTCGAGCATCTACGTCGGAGCACGTGCAAAACGCATCGAAGAGCACAACACCCGCCATGAAGTTCGACCTTGGTTCTGCTTTGGTCATAGCAATGCTACCATTCATACTAGCAGTAGTAACAATTATAACAGTGATCATCATAGTAATAAGAAACACAATGACAGTAAGATTGGTAATTAATAATAATTGTAATAGCATTCTTCAGCATTATCATAGCCAAGCGAAGCTACTACGGTTGAAGGCTTGGGGTTGAATTGCTTTGTCGTTGCACGCCCCGTTCGGTCCGCCAAGTTTCCAAAGCAGCGCTCTGCTGAGCTGGGGGTACTCTACTTCGTTTCTCATGTTATCACACCCAAAGTGCTCAGGACTTAAGGAGGTTTTGGCATCACTTCACTTCTGTGCTCCATACCAAAAATGGCAAAGTGTCCCCAAACTTGTACGTCGGCAGCCAGCCGTCAGGCATCTATCTTTCTCACAAGCCGCATAAAATGCAAGGTCTCGTGGATTAAGGTCGGGCGTATAGGGTTGAGGACTTCGGGTTTTGAAGCTTTAGGGTTTACGGTTTAGGGTTCAGGGTTTAGGGGTTTAGGGGTTGAGGGTTTAAGGGTTTAGGGTTTAGGCCGGTTTAGGGTTTAGGGTTTCAGAGCTTCGGTTCAATCAGGTTTCAGGCTTTAGGGTCTGTAAATGCTAGCTAAGCTATGCACAAGAACCTGCTCTGCGACCTAGTGAAAGCTTTCTTCATTCAAGGGTTCCTCAAGGGTTCCATAATAAGAAGGCTCTGTAAGGCATCTCCAAAGAATCATAGGTTTAGGGGTAAGAGTTTGCCTTTGTTGCACGGACTTGTATATGCTAAACCCTAAACCCTAAACCCTAATTCCCTAAATCCCTGAACCCTAAATTCCCCAAATCCCTAAACACTAAACCCCTAAGCCCTGAACCCTGAAAACCCTCAGCCCTTTTGCATTGCCTTACTTCCCAAGAACCCCAAGGCTTAAAAGTGCAAACTTTCAGAATAAGACTAACTCATAAGAGCCCCAAAAGTTGAAAAGTTGGGCTTTGGACCAATAAGTTGCGGCCGAAGTGACACGATTCGCCCCGTCACGATCTTTCGGATCTTGTCCTGCTGGGGCGTCCCTGTCTAATGTAGGAGCCTTAATAATTAGAATAGGGTCTCCTTTTAAATAAGGTTCTTAAAAAGGGCCTTAAAAGGGTTACTAGAAGGGGTATTCTGGGGGTTTAATGTAGGGGCCTTAAGAAGTTCAATAGGGGTTCCTTTAAAGGGGTCTGTAAGGATTACTATAAGGGCTATGATTAGGATTTAGTATAGGGGCCTTAATAGTTCAAATAGGATAATGCAGCCCATTATACTATCCCCCAAAAATCGCACAGGTAATTATTTAGGCCCCTATAAGAGGGGTCTTCACACTTGTTCAACCGTCTTAGGTATATACTCCGGTCCAAAAACAGCTGCATTACAACTACATACTTTGGCACGTAGTATAGGTACATGGACCATGGACCGATAGGGTATAAGTTGCCGGTAAGCCGTCCAGTTTCTCCTGTTGGCGCTGTTCGGGCCTACAGTCTTCGGGTTCTGGGATGACTTGAAGTTGGAGTTCAGAATTGAATAATTAGCCTCTTAAGGGCTTAACTTAAGCTTCTTGGAACGACTTGGGGTTGAGGGATGTTAGGGCATAATGTAGGGGCCTTACTAATTAGAGTAGGGTTTTGGGGCCCATTATATTATACTTATAATAAGGAAGCGCCAAAATAGTATTGGTAATTATTTAAGCCCCTATAGTAAGTAAGGATCAGTACTAAACATCAGCAGGTTAGGGCTTCCTACTAATGTCAACTGGACGTCCCAAGGACCCTTGCAGTAATTGGGTACATCGCAAGTCGAGTACTAGTAATGTAGGCTCGTATTTGAGAGAATACATGGGTAGTTCTCTCTAAATTAGGGTCCCCATTGGGGCTCTTTTAGAAAAGTGCCGTACTAAAAGACCCCATCTGGAAAACCACCCACATGCTTGTTAGGTGCTTGTTGCAGGTCCTTCATCTTATGCTGGAAAGTGTTCTCTTCACTGGTGACTGTGGGCTGCGCCATGCGAATGAAGTCGGATACGACCATGGTCGGCTTCCTCGGACTCAGGGATATAAGTTCGGTTACTTCGGCCACTTTCTGATTCCATTGGCTGGCAGAACTAACCTTTCATACCAGCTCTGGCTGGAGTTATTTTCTGAATACAGCATGCCTGAAACCCTAAACCCCAAACCGCCTAAATCCCTAAGATGATGTACGGGTTCTGTTATGGTTTGGGGTGTGTAGGAGGCAAAGCCTGGCCAGTTCTGCCTCTGAGCGCTTGGGCAAAAGGAGGGCTAGGTATATCTCACGTATAGCAAGATGCCGGTGTTCGGATTTAGCGTTTATAAAACAGCGGGACAAATTCGAATACTACTCCTTAAGGCTTAAAATTGGAATTATAGTGAAGCTTTTAGGCCTCGGAACGGCGATTAAAACACATGGAGATGCGAGGTGAGAACTCTCCTCGTCGTTCATCGTCTTGACTCCTACATAGGGTTAAGAGTTTGGGGTTCCAAAGGTAGGGTTGACATGTGTTGACGAGGAAGCATAATGTTGTGGTCCTTGTAATGAGCCCCGGTGACAATTAAAATATTCCCCGGGCCAGACTTTCCGGGCGCAAGAGGAGTTTTAATTGCGTAGCCAGTTTGCCCAGGCTATTGACGTTACGGGTGACAATAATAAACCCGGTGACAATTAAAATATTCCGGGCCCCAAATCCCAAAAGAAACTAGGATCCAGGCTAAGTAGCTAGCAAAAGCTGAAACTAAGAAGACCCTAAACCCAGCCAGCAGGGTGCAGTTCGGCAGACACGACACTGAACTACCAGCTCGGCCTTGCCTTTGAGAAGCAATTGCCTTTTGACGAAAAGCCACAAGCTTTGGTGTTCCAGAGCTGCAGGCTTTGGCAAGAAGCCAGGGACTCCGGATTACAGGAACTGCAGCAGCTAAACTTGAGGCCCCTGCCTGATCTATATTAACGGAACCATTTCACAAAGCCGGCAAGGGTAACCCTTTGAAGCCCTGCTTCTGGGAATACTAAAAGGGGTGACAATAATAAACTCCTCCGGGGGAGGGCCTACCGATGGCAAGCCTTGCTTTTGGGAAGGCTACGAAGCAATTGCCTTTTGATGAGAAGCCACAGGCTCTGGTATTCCAGAGCTGCAGGCTTTGGCAAGAAGCCAGGGACTCCGCCTTTGCCTGATTACAATTCTATATTAACGGAACCATTTCACAAAGCCGGCAAGGGTAACCCTTTGAAGCCCTGCTTCTGAGAATAATAAAAGGGGTGACAACAATACACTCCTCCGGGGGAGGGCCTACCGATGGCAAGCCTTGCTTTTGGCAAGGCTATGAAGCACTTGCCTTTTAATGAAAAGCCACAAGCTCTGGTATTCGACAGGCTTTCTATGCTTCGCAAGAATGCTCAGTAATTAAAGAACAAGCAAAAAAGCAAAATGGCATGACAGAAGCAGCCCGCCTGAAGGCTGTGAGGTTGAGGTCTCTGCAACAGACACCAGAGCTTGCTCCGACAAGCTTCTTTCAGAAGCCTATTACTACTACTACTACTACTACTACTACTACTACTCCTGCTACTACTACTACTACTACTACAACTACTACAGCTACTAATACTACTATTTCTACTATTTCTACGATTACGACTATTACTACTTTTTCTATTATTGCTACGATTGCTACTATTACTACTATTACTACTATTTTTACTACTATTGCTACTATTATTACTACTATTACTACTATTACTACTATTCCTACTGCTACTACTATTACTACTATTGCTACATTTTTATTACTATTACTACTATTGCTACTATTACTACTATCACTACCATTACTACTATTACTAATAATACTACTATTGCTACTATTACTACTATTACTACTATTACTACTATTACTACTATTACTACTATTACTACTATTAGCACTATTACTACTACTGCTACTATTAGTACTACTGCTATACTACTACTACTATTACTACTATTACTACTTTTTCTACTATTGCTACTATTGCTGCTAGTGTTACTATTGCTACTATTACTACAATTACTACTATTGCTACTATTGCTACTATTACTACTTGGAAGTTCATGGGTAGTTATAAGTGGGGTGATAAGTCTCTTAATGTGGGTTATAAGCATAGTTACCCTACTTATAGCTCCACTTATAACTACCCATGAACCTCCAAGCACTATTTACTACTGGTACTACAATTCCCGGACACGGCCAGAGGTTTACTATTACCACCCTGGCCACAGACCCTGCCCCAAGAGACCCCCGCGCAAAACAACCTCAGGGGGGTGGGGGGTTATAAAAATGACCGTGACATTAAGCAAAAAAAGAGATCTTAGCCGCAAGGACGATGCTGTGGTCAAGGCACACCCCATGTCAACTCTCCGGTACATGCCTTTGGCTCTATCATCAAAGACGCATGTGGCTCCCATATCAGGCTTTGGTTCTTAAAGGGAATCCAGACAAACCCCTAAACCCCAAACCCAAATCCTTAGGAGCCTAAACCCCGAAAACTAGTTCTGGTGATTCAAGGCTTTAGGACTTATGGTTTTGGGTTCAGGGTTTCGAGTTTTGGGATGTAGGGTTCAGGGCTACGTGTGCTATGACTTAGTGGCCGCCTAAATACAGTAAAGTTAAGGGAGTTCAAGGCTTGCGAGAACGCCAGTGAGCCCTTGACAAAAACGCGGACCTACCGATGCTGAATTCCTCAATTGCTCAAACTCGAAACTCTAAACGTCCAAGACCTCTGTCTGAGCGACGGTCGGGTGCTGGTACGTTTGATGAAGCATCGTTTCGACTGGAAGTCCGAGCCCTTAAAACCGAATCAACCTCTACGAACCTAAACCCAAACCCTGAACCTCAGAAAACAATATAAAACCTGGCTCTGAGCCCCACACTAACCTTATAGACCCTCAATCCTAACCCATAAACACTTAACCTCTAAACCACTAAACCCTACACCCCTAAACCCCTGAACCCCTAAATCCCTAAACCCTACAGTAAACCCTAAAACACCCAAGCAACGGTAGCCAAGCAGCTTCGGTGTGCTGTCGCCCCTGGACGGACTGGACATCGACCGCTCCGACCGATTCATCGAGCCGCTCTTTCCCTGCCTGCGAAGGGAAGGGTTTGGGTTTAGAGTTTAGCGTTTTTTTTGTTTTTTTGAACGCCTTTTTCCGTCCGCCCTAAGGAGGGTTTAGGAGTTAGGGTTTAGGAGTTTAGGGTTTAGGGTTTAGGTTTTGAGAACCAGGATCCCCCCCAATGGCCCTTTGATGGAGCCCTTATGGTCCTGAATGGTGGGTATTTGGGGTTTATTTTAATGTAGTTGGGGGTCCAGGAAGGAAGGGTTTAGGGTTTAGGGTTCAGCGGGCTAAGATGAAGGGGGCCTTCAGATCTTAGGGTTCTCTGTCACGAAAAGGGAAAATGTGGGTTTGGGGAGATATTGCGTTTAAAACGAACAATCATTGGGCAATAAACCTTAAACTACCAGAACCCCAAACCCTAGACCCCAGACTCTAAACCCTATACCCTACACCCTAAATCCCTAAAATATATTACAGGTTCGAGGGCTTCAGCTTTATGGTTGTAGGGTTGCGGGGCTAGAGCTTTGGGGTTTAGACTCTAGACTAAGGCCTTCGGTTTTGACATGCATACTTGCACAAACAGTCACGGATCCAAGCGTGAGGGTTTATAGCTTCAGGGTTTGGTGTTGAGGCTCGCGGGAGAAGGCCACTAGCCCACAGGTAGCCAGACTGAAACCAAAACACCCTGCAACCTTTTGCACCATTCGATACTGGCACAACAACTCAAACTCCGGCAAACTCTACCCCACGGGTACGGAGTGTGTGGGAGAACTATGACCCAAAACCCCCCCGATACCCGAGGCACCTCATCCGCTGCAATGCTGCTGCGAAGCTACCTGCATGCACCGCATCCCGTGGTCTGCAGGAAAGTAGCCGAATCGCATTACGACAGCACCCCCTGGTCTTGGCTCCCAGCGTTGAGCTTTCAAGATCTTTTGTGTGTTGTTTCGGGGTCGGACAGGGTTCATGTCTGCGGGGTAGGGGCCTAGGGTTAAGGGTCGAGGATAGGCTGAGATGGGCTGAAGATGTAGGAGCCATGCCCTCGCCTGGACAGGGAGGGAGCAAGACTCTGCCAGCGTACCATGACAAGAACGACGACCAACCACTAGGACCACCAGGACCACCACGATCACGGTCACCCGGAGACCACAACGCCGAGCCTTTGTACACATGATAACCACCCAGGGCTGAAAATCAAGCACGACAGAACATGGTACTCAAATGTTAACGATCGACCCTACCCAAATTAACCCTAAAAGCCTTAAGTTTCAACACTATGTTGACGATCGACCCTACCCAAAGAAACCCTGGCCTATAAGCCTTAAGCTTCAACACTATGTTTTAAAGATCGACCCTACGCAAATAAACCCTATAAGCCGTAAGATTCAACACTGCACCAACAAAGACTGGGATCGCCATTTCTCACCCCTGTCAAGGGAGGGAGGGAGTTCTGAAGGAAGGGCTTGCATACCGCAAGCCCACACCCTGTGCCAATATCGGCCTCCCATGGATGGCCGACGGTCAAATCTTTGTAAATTTGCCGATCCTGCCATGGATTTACGGAGTTTCGGGTTCAGGGTTTGAGGGGTTGGGGCTTTCGGATCTTTGGGTTTAGGGCATCTTGACCGTTTGGGGCCATGAGAGGTTTGCAGATGAGGGTTCAGGGATTGAAGGCTTGTTGAGGTGAGGGTTTAGCCTTTCGAGTTGAAGTTTTGGGGTGCAGGAGGCTGAAGCCGTGGGATTGGGGCAATGGGCTTGGGGCTTTAGGGGTTTAGGGCAAAAAGGGATTAGGCTCAAGGCGAAGGATTGGGGGAAATGGTCTTGGGGCTTTAGGGGTATCAAGGCTGGTATAAATCCCTCTCCCTGCAGCTCCAGTTACCTAAATAGTCAGTTACTACTACTTACTAACCATAAAACATGTAAGCCAGCAGCCCATTATTTAGGTAACTGGCGCCACAGTGTTTACTACACCCCTAAAACCAGAAAAAAAAAGAAAAAAAACACAAAACAGTGGTTTGTTCAGGTGTCAGGGCCTTCAGAGGCCCCCGAAACCCCAAACTTTTTTGGGTTAGTTTTTTTTTTGTCGCTCCTTATCTCCAGGTTAGGGTTTAGGGTTTAGGGTTTAGGGTTTAGGGTTTATAGGGTTTAAGGTTTAGAGCTTAGGGTTTATAGGGTTTAGGGTTTAGGGTTCAGGGTGCCTAAGTAGCTTGCCGTTTAATGTTGGGATGAGCCCGAAACCTCGCTTTGCACTTCAACCTTGCAGGAGCATATCCGGAAATTTTGTTGAGGTGTTGAGGATGTAGGGTCGCGACTGGACGTCTGTTGAATGAAAGGTCGGAGACTGCTTTCTGGTGATTTCCTCGGTCACTTCCGACCGAAAACATCACAAACTGCTGCATGAAACAGGCTGTCTGTCATTGCCTATGCCGTCCTGGGGCTTATAGTGTTTACGGTGCTGCTGCCACTAGCTTCGGAAATTCACATATGCCTTTGCCAGTGTTCGCATGCTCCCCCAATAGTCTTTGGAATCTATTCTTCTTTATCAGCGAAGGTAGTGTGATCTGTGAGACTTCCTCAAAGCTCCGAAAAACTCAGGAAGCACCTAAGTAACTAGGCCCTAGACCTTGCAACCCTTGAAGGAACATTACTGCAACTCTAAACCCTAAACCCTGTAGCCCGGCACCCTAAAATCCCTACCTCTAGCAACCAATGTACCTTTTACAAAGGATATGACGCTCTAAACTAAAACGGCACACTCTCATTTTTTTGGGTACCTTGGCTACTCTAGGTAAGCCCAAAAGCCTGCCTTCTCCATCCTGAGGCGGGGGTGGTGGTTTCGCCGGAGGCTTGGGCGGCATCGCCCAAAAAGGCGACACCGCCCCCGGCGGGTACCAGCGAGAGGAGCAACGCACTACTTTTGAGCCTTCAGGTATGACAGTTTTTTGGTGAACAGGTTCCCCCAGGGTGCTTCAAGGGTTTCAGGCGTTTCGGGTAGAGCTTTCTGGGGTCTTGAGGCTTGAGTTGTGGAGGGTTCTGGGGTGGATTTTCCAAAAGGGTTCCCCGTAAGAGGACGGAAGGCTTTGGGTTTGGGGTTTTAGGGAGGCTTTATGGGTAAGGTACTCGCTAGTGCAACAAGCGCCTCACCAGTTAGTCCTGGCTGCCCAAGGTTTCTTAATCAGGTTCCTACATTATGTGGGACACCATCTGTCTCTGAACATGCAGATGGTTGACTTCTAAGCCCTTAAAAAGCCTACCTGTTCCGGTTTCCTTATTATGCTTTCCGTTTCTAGGTCCTTAAAACGGTAGGTTATTTGGAGTTAAGGTGGAACCTTTCGAAGCAAAAAATCATAAATCCCAGACTCTAGCCCTTCTGGCAGGCCCTTTCATTTATCCCTATAGTCTCTTTTTGGACTCCAGGTAGGCTCTAAACCCCAATTCCTGCGTCTACCACCCCGAAGGACATCCTTCAAATCCAAATCCAAAGAGCCGAATATGCCACAAGTAAGGAATACCTGGACCCTGAAGTACCTACTCTCTTTTTAGAGTTTCCTATTATGAATTCCTTGTATAAGTCCTTACAAAAGGTAGGTTATTTGGGTTAAGGTAGACTTTGAACCATGATATGAAGGCCCGTGTAATCTAAGATGCATGCTTAAATCAAGACGCTCCCTCATCCTAAAGCCTAAAGCCCCTTAAGCTCTCTGGGAACCCCTGTTCCTGGGCTGAGTCCCCGTGCGCACGAACCAAGCCAAAGGAGTGCCGGCCCTGTCAGAAGTGCTCGCTAGGGTTTAGGGTTTAGGCTGCCTAAGAGTTTGAAGGTAGAGCTTAGGAAAGGTCAGGGTGTAAGATGGCTGCTTGAGTTTACCCTAGGGCTCAAACTGTATGGCATGGTATTGTCCTATGTCCTCCTTAGAACCAGAATAAACATGGTAGCTTTAATATTCTCTTTCCCTTTTATATGAACAAGAACCAAACAAACAATTCCTAAGGAGAGCATAGGCATAGTGGCGGCCGAATGACCTCAAAATAGGAGTGGGGTTCGGGCTCTCGGCTTTTGGACCGGGACGAATGGGCTCGGATCCCATCTCTATACCTTGTACTGCCCCATAAACCCCACACCCGAAAGTTCGAAATCCGCAGGCTCTTATCAAACCCTGAAGAAGCCCTGAAAGAGCCCTCAGCCCGTCTGCAGAAGTACCACTTCTTCGACTCCACCCGGCGTCCTTACGCCACGTTGCAAACAACTCCTAGGATGTAGGGTAACAAAAAAAGGAATTACTATTGTGATTTGGGGAAGTATCCCCATAACAGTACCTAGGACCCTTTGGGATATACTTGATCATAGGGGGGCTTCTTCAGAACTGCAAGCAGACTGTCGGAGAGTGTTCCCAACTACGAGCACAAATACATACACTAATGATTAATTCGGGTTTGGGAAGTCTTTACCAGAAACGGGCCCTACTGCCCTACCGGCGAGTTACTAGTACTAACTGCTCAGAATCAGGGCCCCTATATGACTCCCTTGGTTTTCAGTAAGGAATGGGGGGGAATCCCTACGATCGTCCCTTAAGGTCCCACCCTAAACCCTAAACCTATATTGTAGTGCCTATAATTCATTCCCTCATTCCCTACTAAGAGCCTGGGAGAGGTCGGAGGCTCTCTTCTAGAACCTTAGGTATAATATAGAACTCTTATGGAACCCTTCCCCTTAAGAACATAGAACCGTCATAATCTAGAAATAAGGACAGAGAACCCATTCAATAATCTAGAACCCTTAAGTATAATATAGAGCCCTTATAGAACCATTATGTAGAACCATTCAGAACATAGAACCCTGATAAACTGGAACCCTTAGGTGTAATTTCAAGCCCCTGTAGAACCCTTAAGAAAAGAATATAGAACCCATATAACTAAAATTAATCTAGAACCCTTGTGGGCCCGATACGTATGCCCTCCTAAGCCGCGCATCTGATTCTGCGAGCCTTGACCCTAAACCCTAACCGAGCCCGGTGCATTCCAGGGTGCTGCCAGGAGGACGGCTTGCCAGGTCTTTCCTTGGTCCTGGCTTCTTTTGTTTTTTTAATGGGCGCTTTTCCAACTGCAGGTACAGAAAGATTTCCTTTCCAGGAGGAGCCGGTTTGTTGGGGCCTCATTGTGGAAAGGTCCTGGCTTTAGGCTTTAGGGGTTTAGGATGGTTTAGGGGCTTCGGGCTTATTAGCAGCCCAAAGTCAGACATCAAAGCCCCTTCGTTGCTTTTTTGTGAGCTATGTGTAAGGGTTTTTTTTGTTGAGTGGCCTTTGTTTGTCTTCCCGCACTACCCGACAGAGCGTATAAGGTTACAGAACTTCCGAATTGAGGCATATGCTATCCCGCTTCTGTCAATCATGCTGCTCAAAGTGCAATCAGATTACAGATTCTTTTGTTCCTAAGTTCTTCTAATCTTCCTTAAATGCCTTTACTCTGATGGAGTTCACAATGCAGGGATTCTTAGCTCTCTGGGAGCATGAGGCGGTTTGAGGATGCGCCATGGAGTAGATGTTGGGGTTTCGCTAGGGTCCTAATATTTTGCCTCCCATGTGCTGGAAGCTTTTCGGCTTGAATGATCTTGCTGGCGTGCCAGAAGCCTATGGACCAGGATTTCAACGGCGGGTCCAGGATGCTGTTGATGCTCATAAATAAGACCAGTAGGAGTATAAAAGTAGGCCGCCCTGGCTACGGCCGTAGTAAGATTCGGAAGCCCGGCCCTGCAGAACTACATAGGGTCGTTATGATTAGAAAAAGGCTTTTGCACTATATTATACCGATATTTCCAGTAAGGAACCAAAGGGGCTATATAATTTGAAAATGTTTATCCCACGCTCTTTCTAACCAGTACGGCCCAACGTGCCTCAACCAAGGACAATACCATGACATATGTAGGGAAGAAGCAGGGCTTCTCAGCATGCTTTCCGGTGAAAGAGGTATCCAATACATACAATACCGGACACTTAGGGACAGTCTAGGGGTCTACCGTGAATCTTAAACTCCGGCGCACCTGGGACTGCCACACATCATTGAATCCGCCACTGTCCGAACCGCCGCGTCCGCCGGCGATGAACATCCCTGGTTACAGCTTCGGGTTTAAAAAGTTGAAGATTATTTCCCTCCGCATGGCAAGGACGATACCCACAAGCGAGGTGTAGGGTTCAGTAATGTAGGGTTTTTTCCCTCCTACCTAGCAAGGACGAAGCCCGCATTGCAGGGTAAGTTGATAGCACAGCCGACTTCCCCTGCAATGCGGGCTTCGTCCTTNCAAAGGACACCCTCCAGAGACGAAGAGAAGGCTTCATTTATGTAGAGCTTTTCTCCCCCCTCCCGGCCAGGTAGGATGCCCGAAATTGAGCGTACTACGCTTGTCATAGCAAAGCACTCAAAATCCTGGGCTTCGTCCTTGCTAGGTAGGAGGGAAAAAAGCCCTACATTACTGAACCCTACACCTCGCTTGTGGGTATCGTCCTTGCCATGCGGAGGGAAATAATGTAGGGTTTGGGATGTAGGGTTATGGATTTAAGGCTCAGAATTTAAGGGGTTTGGGCTAGGGGTTGGGGTTTACGGTCTAGTCATATGTATGCATGCATCGGTGGACGGTGTATGCATGTATGCATGCATGTATGCATGCATGCATGCATGCACGCATGTATGTGCGTGGCGCATGGCTGGATGAATGGGTGGATCGACGGATGGATGGCCAGAGGGTTGATATATAATATATATATATATATATATCCAATGGTATGGTTTATCCACGTTGTTGTGTTTATTGCTTTTGCCCTTTGTTAGTTTACATTTAAACACTGATGCCTTAAGCCCTCAACAGGCTCGAAATCCGGAAGTTGATCCAGAATCCATCTTCAGCCCTTCTTAGTCTCACCCTCGATCTTGTTCACCCTTCCAAAGACCTCTAGAACACCCTGTCAACCCGATCTGGCTAATATAGGGGCCTGAATAATTAGAATAAGGTTGTGGGGCCCAGTATGGACAAAATCCTGCATTACCCATTATAAGGAATATACCATAATTCCCATAGTTTAGGGTCCTTAGGGTCATGCAGGATTTTGTCCATCAGCCGTAGTATAGGTAATTAGTTAGGCCCCTGTACTGTTGTGCTACACGGAGTCCGGGAAGCGGTGCCTTCAGCGCCATCTGTGACCGCCTCATGGAGAAGACTTTTCAAGGGTCCAAACAGCCAGAATCCTGAAGTGTCTAGGGTTTAGGGCTTTTCGATTTCAGGGTGAGGGTGACTTGAGGGTTCAGGTCTTAAGGATTCCCGTCTGTGTGACTGTATGGGGCTAGGTCCTTTGCGAGGTGGTTTCAGGCAGAACAGGGCGTCTAGTCTGAGGGCGTGCTTCGGGCATGCCAGCAACCCGGTACAGCCTCAAAATGTTCGACTCTTTTGACTCCTGCGCTCTAAACCCAAACACCTAGTCTCTGACCTCTGATTATTCGCAGTAGGAGCCAAACAGCATTCCAACCACAGCTAAGCTCGAAAGGCTTTCGGCCACCGGCCACTGGACCTGCAGCATACAATGTTCACCTTCATGCGATACCATGCTAGAACCGCCAAAACCTGTATCACCCTACGCTAAATGCCTCCCAACCAATTCACGTCCCCAAAGTTTCCTAAACCATTGGAATTCCAAGGCTGCATCTACAGCGACACTGTAATTCCATCTAAATCCTGACCTGCTAGAAGCTTGAGGCTTGAGACCTGCAAGCCCTAAACCCGAAGTCCTCCCTAAAAGCTCTTGGACCCTGGATGCAGCACCTTTCGTGGATAACTGTATGACTAGCACTAGGGTCCAAAAGCAAAAAGAGCAGGAAGCCAATGCGTCTAAAAGATGCTACACTCCAGGGTTCAAAAGCGAAACCCTGCAACTTCCTGCACAAGGTCAAAATCCCCTACAGCGGCGGCATATATCTACGCGGTCAGGCTACATGTATACTTGTAACATGACTTGTACTTATCTTGACAAGTAGGTCAAGACCCGGGTAGTGCCGGCACGCAGTGTATCAGGAAAACAAAACATGATACCATCTTACTATCTAGGGAAGCTGCCATAGTATCCGTAGAACTTTAAAGCATGCACCCGGCACCCCAACTTCCAAATCCGAACCATGTTACCCAATCCTGGACCCTGAACCCAAATGGGAGTTTCCGAAAATAGGGGACCCTAATTTTTTACCCCAAATTGTACGATCCTTACTATAAGGAACCCCAAATACGGTACCCCTAATTTTCGGAAACTCCCAAATCGCCTCAAGGCCTCATAGAAACCCATAAAAAGGCCCTATAGTGAACCCCAAAAAGTTGGAACATGGCTTTAGGAGGATTAGTGCTAGGATCCCTTATACGTTACCTTAAGGGCATGCGGATAATGATGTTCCAACTTTCTGGCTTCTACTGTAGACGTGCCAGAATTACCATCCGAGGACCCGGCGCCGAAGTATTTCCGAGCCGACCACGGCGCTTCCCCGGTTTGCAACACCTTGTTAGGAAAGGGGTCTTTGAAGTAGGGACTATAGGTTTCAGGCGCAAGGAATACCCGAAGAAAGAAGAAAAGGGGCTTCCAATGTTTGGAACTCATTTCAGGATTCTTTCGGTATGGACTTTGTATGAAATTTAGGGTTTTGCGGTGTGCTATGGGCATTTATCGAGTGCTGAATGTGCTGTGTTGGCTTCTGGCGCTTCTGGTGGAGAGTAAAAACTCTCTTCTTCAACAGCCGGGCCCCAAAAAGTTCAAACTTTCTAAGATAGAGCTAATATCTAAGGCCAAAAAGTTTAAAGTTCACCCGTCACTGTCTAAGAAAAACAGGCTGAAGCCAGGGCCTTTGAGGCTGTCGATTCGATGCTCGACTGCTGCGATGCGAAGGTTGGGGCTCCAGCCTAAACCCTGTACCCATAGGCTCCATAGTAGTTCCTTTTTGTGATTACCTTATAGTGTTCTGAATATGAATCCATCAAAAAAGAACTACTATAGAGTATGGGTAAGCCCCAACACCTCAAAGACTGTGGTGAAGCTCCGGAGCCCGATCTCCCCGAACACCTGGATCCTAGAGCCTAATGCAGGAGCCTTCATACTTAGATATAATTAGAATAGGGTTCCTTTAAAGGGTTCTTAAAACGGGTCCTATAAGCCTACCAGGGTTACTATAAAGGGTACTACAGCATGGGCCGGCCCGCCAAAAACAAAAAAATAGTATTCCCTAAGGGTCCATGTACTAACATAGTCTATACATTGGCCTTAAAGTACTCCCTATATAGGTACATTGGGCCCAAAGTATATGCAATATGGGTACATGGACCCTTAGGGATTGGTAATTATTTTAGGCCCCTATAGTATAGACCGTCACGCCGCTTAGCCAAACAAAAAGTCAACCAGCGTTTTTGTTTGGCAGCTCTAGTCTTGTGAGGGCACACCACAGGGACTGAAGTTGGACGGCTTCGGCAATGACGTTTTCGGCACGTCGGTTCAGGGCAGAATTGATGTTTGACGGATCTCAGTTTGGGGTTGGAGTCTAAGAATTTACAGGGTTTAGCCTTAAGGTTTCGGTTATATGGGAGTTTCCGAAAATAGGGGACCCAAATATAGAACCCTAAATGGTAGGATCCTTATTATAAGGACCCCAACATAAGGTACCCCTCTTTTCGGAAACTCCCATATACGGCTTGAGGAATTGTTGCACTGCTCTCTTCTGCCCAAACAGCAGGCAGGGATCCGGACCCAAGTTTCGCCATCTGGGCTCCGCCACACATCGCCTCGAGGACTTTGGGTGAGGGTTTTTCGGGCAGTAGTAGTAGTAGTAGCAGTAGTAGCAGTAGTAGTAGTGGTGGTAGTAGTAGTAGTAGTCGGTAGTAGCAAAGGCTTTCTGTAAGTTTGTATATGGGCTTTTAGAAACAAAAATGTGTTGAACTCGGAAGGGATCTCTGGGTATAGCCTGTTAGAACTGCAAAGGGGTCGGAAGTACTGTATGGCTGAGCACAAGCTTTATCGGGTTTTCTTGGAAGTTTTCAAAGGAACAATTACCTCTATTCCTCCTCGCTAGTGTCTAGACTACCATGAATGAAGCCCAAAAGCTTAAGCCCCAGCGGCCACCAAGTCCGATCGATAACATAGTTTGGAGAATGCACGTACTAGGGGGGTGAAAGGCAAAAATTGAGATATTATAGATTGTGGGGTTTCGGTAGGCCTTCCGGGTGCTGACCATAGACATAGGAGCCCACAGCAAACAGTACTTGACAAACAAAAGCTGGGAATAACAATCGACACAAAGAAATACGACCCACATCAAATCTCCCAGCCCCGAAACCCCAAACGCAAAGCAACGCAAAGCACCTAGACCCTAAATCCTGTGGTACTCAGTACAAATACATTATCGCTACGGAACTCCTCAACCCCAAACCACTAAATCCCAAGCCAATGCTGAGGCCCCGAGCTTTTCAGAAGGCTCACCGCTGGTGGGATGCCGCCTTCATCGCCGCCCAGGAGGAGGAGCTCTCCGCTACTGCGCCAGGAAAGCTGGAAGTTTCGACACCGAAGGGCGCGTTTAAAGGAAACCCCGTTAAAGGAACCTCTTACAGTGAACCCCAGAAAGTTGGAACATGGCTTTAGGAGGATTAGTGCTAGGATCCCCTATACTTTACCTTAAGGGCATGAGGATATTGATGTTCCAACTTTCTGGCTTCTACTATACGGGTTGTACTCAAGGGGATCAAGGGTTGAGGCTTTGTAGTGGACTTGCTTCGTTTTCAACAGGGGTTGCAACGTTTCGAAAATCGTCTTGCTGTGAAGGGCTTAAAAAAACACAGCGGCTTTGCAAGATTGTTCTATGGGGTGGGGGTGTTCTGCGTGCTATTATTCCAGGCCGGTCCGTTTTAGGATCCGTCATTTTGTGAAGGTGGAGACTGCGTGTCACCGGAAAGTTACGGCATTGGGTGTGTAACCCTAAGCCTAACCCTAACCCCAAAGCCTCAAAGCACAAAGTCCTAAACCATCTATTGGCCCCAGTATCCCCGGCCGCGTCCGGCTCGTTATGCTCAAGATTTAGGGAAGCTTAGGTGGTCAGGTTACACCTGAGGTTATGGGCTTAGGGCTTAGGGTATTAGAAGGGCTTAGGCTGTTTGAGGAAGTAAGAATTGTTTCTGAGGACTTCACCAGCAGGCGTATGAATTGAGAAGGAACTTTCCGGTTTGGGATATAGAGCTCGCTTTGCGGTTCAAGTACCGACAACATCGTATTGAATCAATGAGACCGTAAGCCGTAAATCGTCAACAGCCGGGCCTCTGGCCTTTCTTTGGGAGATCGGGTTCCAGCCGGCAGGAGCGGTTTCGGCACACGCACACACATGGAAGGATTGATGCTTGGGCTTCAAAGCTGTTTCTGTGCTTAATATTTCGGGGCTCAGAGTTGTAACCAAGCTTCAGGATTCACGGTAGTGACATAAATTCGTGAAACACAGAACAACGTTGGAATTTCTCTCTCTGCAAATCAAATCGAGTCGAGCCGTGTCTTACAGCCTGCTATACTGGGCATGAAGGATCCACCACCCCCCCGCCCGCGACAAGGGCCCGAATAACTTGCAAAACCGTGGACATAATATCCTCCAGTTGTCTCCATATAAAATACCCCCAAACCTGTTCTATTTCTCAAGGTAGTATCCCCTTGTAGTCACTGTATACAATTCCTATGCTATTCCAACTCTCAACGCCTTCTTTTCGACCTTACAACCCAGATGGGGACCCGATGCCTTGAAACGCCTCCATGCTTACAGAAGGGGCCCGAACAGTTGGAATAGGGTTCCTCTAAGAGTTCTATACTACAGGTCCTTTTACAATTGGAATGGGGGGTTTGGTGGCATATTAACTTACGCAAAACAAGGAGCCCTAAGGAACTGCATTTGCAAATATTCAGAAGCCTTCCATACAAAGACGCACTGGAACTTGTTCGGGTTAAATCAAGACTAAAGCCTCGCAGATACCACGCCGACTACCGCTGCATCAAGTCAGCAACTCGGGTGCTTGAAGATCCAAAACCGTGTACTTTGTGACTGTCTTGCTTGCCAAGGGCTGCTTCTCCTCAGTTTCAATCCGAAAGACTTAGACTTGTTGGATTTGGGGTCAATATGATCTTTACTATACGGTGCTTCCATGGGGTTATGTATATGTCTGTGTATATGTATATGTATATGTATACCTATATGTACATGTACATGTACGTGTACGTGTACATGTACATGTATATGTATGTACATATGTATATATGTATATGTATATGTATGTATATGCATATATATACACATATTTTTATGGTTATATATGTCTGGGAATTGCCAACCGTATATCCTCATAGATCCCCATGACCCATAAAAACAATGTATACTGTGCTAGAACATTCATCATGCCTAGGGGCCCAAGTGCCTGCAATAGTTTAATTCTGATAACGTATATCACCATGTACTATCCTTGACCCCAGCATTTAGTTGTTGTGTACTCTGGACCCTCAGAAACCCTACGAAACCTCTACGAAACCCTTATACATAGCCATGGTGGGCTTCCCTATCAAATTCTTATAACGCCTTGTTGAGCCTCCAAACAGGTATGTGCTTTGGACCCTTGGATACAAGCCCTGACGCCTTGGTCCGAACTTCTTTTGGCTGAGAGGTTTCAGGTTCAAATCGGGTTGATTGCCATTCGCCTGCCTGGCTGAGTCCGGCTCGAGAGTTTAGAGGTCGTTTGGGAGCCACTGCAAAGTCCTTCTTACCCAAAGGGTCCAAAGTACCTATATAGTAGAATGTAGGGTTTCTATACTAAGAATTACTATTATGATTTGGGGAAGTATCCCCCATAACGCCCATAACAGTACCCGGGCTTGAAGTTATCAAGACTTGTCGTTGCCAACCCTATAGTATAGGAATCCTAGAAACGGTTGATGGACAAAATCCTGCATTACCCATTATAAGGAATATACCATAATTCCCATAGTTTAGGGTCCTTAGGGTCATGCAGGATTTTGTCCATCAACCGAATCACGGTAGCTTGTGCACCACCTCCCAAGACTCAACAAGCAGGCTCTCACTATGACTATGGGCACTCTCAAAACAACGCTGCGGCCGAATGTCCCCGTATTGGAAGGCCCCCCAAGCTTTTGTGTAGGGCATCTCCTTGTGCTTCTCAATTGCATCTGCAGACTCAAAGACCTGACGTTTAAAGGGGTCGTGGGCATTTTCAGGGCCCAGCTTCAACAATGGAGGAGCTCGCTTGATATTTCAAGTTGTTTGGAGCCGAAGATACGGGTAACTTGCATAATCATGGTTCCTTCGGGGAACCCTAAATTGTTCCATCCTGAAAAAATACGACATCGTATAGTAAATAGCTTCGGAACTCAAACGGGGGCCTAGTTTTGACAACCACCCACATATTTGGTGAGTCAGGGCCAGACGGGCTGAGGATTCACAGTCTTGGAAAACCTGTAATGCTTCCACCTGGGCGGTGTTAACTCACGGTTTCGACACGCACACTCGCACTCGCAGGCACGGCTTCAAGATCCGAACTCACGGTTTAGGGTTTAGGGTCAAACTTTCGAAGTTGTGGCACGTGTCAATACCAAAAATGATTTTGAGCGTGTCGTCCTGCATCCGGCGGGCCCATCTCCACAAGCCACGAGCATTCGGACAACTATCACAGTTATTTCCGACGTCACGGAGCCACACTTAGAGGACAACCATATACGAAACGACCGGGCACCCTCGGGTCTGTAGGAGGGTTCCGCAAATGCAGCCTAGAGCCCGAATCGACCGTGCAGTTATGACGAAATAGCCCCGAAACCCCTAATCCTACCTTTGGTTAGTAGGGAATGGGAAAATGGTAGTAATAGTAGTTATAGTTGTACCCCATTCCTCCATTCCCTACTAACCAAAGGTAAGTAATTAAGCTCACTGCTCAACCTCAAACACCGGTTCTGGGCCTCGTAGCTTACGAAGCGGCCACGGTTGCCCTCCTTGCAAAAAATCCGATGAACATCCGCCATGGACAACTGAAACAACGACCGTCTCCGTTTGGCAGCATAAACACACCTCGTGCTGAGCCGCCACCATTCTGACCCATGGGCTGCGTGAGCCCCAGGCGTCCAAACTTACAAACACAGACCCAAGCAGCTGCCAAGTTTTGCTCTCCAATTTAGGACTGTGCTGGCACTATACTATGCATGCTATATACTATGCTAGATACTTTACGATATGCAGGCTATACCATAAGCTCAAGTTACGCATCAAACCCGAGCAGTCGACGACGCGTGCCGTGCAAATGGAACTGAACGCGTCCTGGCCGCGAAGCAAGTCGAAACGCAGGCACCCCGCCTCGTGCGGCTTCTCGGCTTTCTTGACACACCCTTAACGACTTAGCGCCAGGGGGTCGGGTTGACGTGTGTATTACGGTTTGGGGTGTTCTGCTGTTCCGAGTGCTGGGAGTGTAATCTATGCCCGTAGGCTGTTTCGCAATGATTGCGAGCAGTGGTAGTTTCAGATGCTTGGATGATTCCATCCAAAGCCCTGAACTTGGCAAGTGTGTATGGGCATTGCCTCAACCTAAAGTAGCGTGCATTTAGGGTTTTTGTCCTAAGGCAGGAGACCAAACATTTTGCAAGGGAGAGTGGGAACACCAAAACCTTGAAAAGGAAGGGAAAAGAGGAGACTCGTTCGAAACTCTGATGTATAGGGTTTAGGGCTGGGTAGGGTTTAGAGTTTAGGTACTGGAACCATCAGAATCCCAATGAGTTTCCGAATCAAGAAACCGAGACAAATCGATGCAGCCGGGCCAGACCCTAACGTAGGAACCTGATTAATTAAGAACGCACCAGATCCTTATTAGTGCTCTTGATATGGATCCTACTATTTTGCCAGGGTTTCTTAATCAGGTCCATACCTTAAACCCAAAACCTGAACCCCCCAACCCAAAACTTAAAAGAGGAAACCCTGGCCCTGAAACCCCAGACCTCCCCCCCCGCCCCCCCAACCTTAAAACCCGAAGCTCGAAACCCAAAACCCCTGAACCCCAAACCCCATAATGCCTTAAAGCCCGAAGCTCGAAACCCCTTTTGATCCTTTGTATCCTTTGTAAGACCAAGATCCCTTATAAAGGAACCCTTATAGGATCCCTTTAAAGGATCCGTAAGCCGAAGCTCGAAACCCCAAACCAGGCACTGTTCAGGCCCACCTCGGAGCGCGAGCCACGGGCATTCGCGGTCATAACCTGCAGGGTCAGGGGGGCAGGGCGGGCCCTAAAGAACTTAACTTTTTAGGGTTCCCTGTTATGATTTCCTTATATAAGTCCTGAAAAATAAAGGTTCTTTGGGATTATAAGGTAGGGTTTAGGGTTTTAGGGTTCAGGGTTTAGGGAGAGCTGGAGGCTTCAAGGGTTCGGGTTAAGGGGTTTAAGGTTTACTGCTAGGAGTTAAGAATTCAAGGCTTCTACAGGGATTTGGAGAAATCCGGAAAGGGCATCTGAGAATCATGGGTAGCAAAATGAAAATTTTCGTAATTGAAACGGGCCGTAGTACTGCTTCTGGCAGCTACCTTCCCCTCGCCCGTCCCAGTTCCCTCGGGACCCTCTAGACCCCTCAAAAGTGCGGGCTTTGTACCGAATCCTTACAAGGTGTATGAACCATAAACCCCTGTTAGGGCTCATTTCATCTGTAAGGTTCCCCTAAACCCTAAACCCTATAAACCCTGAAAAACCTAAACAAACCTAAACCCTATAAGCCCTAAACCCTGAAAACCCTAAACCCTATAAACCCTAAACCCTATAAACCCTAAAACCCTAAACCCTGAACGCTTTTGCAACCGGTCTGCAGCGACTCTACCGGGAAAGACTTGCAGCAAGCGATACCGGCCACCCACCACTTTACCCTAAAACCCTAAACCGTCCCAGTTGTGGCCTCGACGAAGTCGGTGACGCATTCCTCCTTCACATCGGCCTCTGGAAGCAGATGCCCTCAAAGCACCAAATTTGGAGTTTAGGGGTTTTTTGACACTCACACTCGGACAAGCCTGGCAAGGTCTGCAGGGTTTAGAGTTTAGGGATTTAAATTCTAGTTAGGGTTTAGGGTTTAGGATCCCGACTTGGACCCCTCAAGAGCGACAGGCAGGAAGTGCCGGATGCCTCGAAGACAACGACCACTGGATTGTCCTGAAGTCCGGCGCAATAAGATCTTTGGGGATGGGAACTTCGGCTTTATGGCCTATGGCTGAGGGTCTAGGATGCAGACTCGAACTCTAGATCTCGGTTAGATGCTCTGTCAGTATATCACATGACACTACAGACAGGGCACATGGGAGGCAAGTGTAGTCTACATTGGAAACTGCACCCAAGCGAGGTGATGACACCACTGAGTCTTTTGTGCTACTCTTGGATACTCTTGGAAGCCCGATGTCAAAAACCCAACATACCCCACTAAACCGTAAACCCTAAACCCCTAAACGGTGTTTGCAACCAGGCCTCACTCCTAAACCCCTCGACACGACTTCCCTTAACACCTCAGTCTGCGATGTTCAAGGAGACAACAAAGGGAACCCCCCGGCATACTGCTCGATCCGTCTTGCGGGTCTTGCGCCATTGCCATGAAGAAACATATCTAACAAGAGACCTGCTTCAACAAGCAAATCTTGCAAGAGCCCTCTCTATACATCCTAGACTCCAACACGCCAACCTTGCGACAAACAAGCATCTATACATGGTAAACTCAAAAACGCAAGCCGTACCAAACAAAACTGTATTTATACCCTAAACCCAAAACCCTGTAAACCTTCAACATAAAACCCTGAACCCAAACCCTGTAAAACCCTATAAGCCCCATCAACCTGATAAGCCCTATAAACCCTGTAAACCCTGTACTCGCAGCCACGCTGCGGCTGGAGCCGGGCTTTGCACTTGGAAGCTGAGAGCATCAGCTTTGAGGACCGTCTTGCTGACCTTCCCAAGGGCTGTCTGGTGTAATATAGCCCTAAAGGGTTCCTTAAAGGGATCTATAAGGGTTCTATAAGGGAGCTGGTCTTGCTGACCCTCCCAAGGGCTGTCCTTACGTTTGGTTAGAAGGGAATGGAGGAATGGGGTACAATTGTAACTACTATTACTACCGTTTTTCCATTCCCTACTAACCACAGGCAGGTGTCGGTGTCAGGTTTGAAGGCCCTAAACCCTAAACCCTGGTTTAGGGCTTATAGGGTTTAGGGGTAGGTTAAAGGTTTATGGAGTCTAGAGGCTAGAATTTACGGGGCTTGCTGGTGGCGAAGGACAAAAAACAGCTCTGGAGCTTGGGGAATTCAGGCTTAGGGGGACTTCATTCTCACAAGATCATCACCAAGCAGAGAAATTACCAGGTATAGACGGAAAGAGAACAAAACAACAAAATGCTGTCGATGGAGTGGGCTTGCTGTCGAAGAACCACCGGCTTCTTGTCACCGTACTGGAAGGCGCCCCACGCTTTCACCTTGGCAGCATCCCACAAGATTTCACCGTTCCGGGCCACAGGGTTTAGGGTTCAAGGATCTGTTGCTTACCTTTGGTTAGTAGGGAATGGAGGAATGGGGTACAATTATAACTACTATTACTACCATTCTTCCATTCCCTACTATCCAAAGGTAGGTTTATTGGAGGCCTCAAAAGGTGGGACGAAGGTAGGTAGGATGAAGGATCCCTTACATAAGGACTCTTATTCGGGGATTACCCCACCTACCTTCATCCTACCTTTTGAGGCCCCAGAGTTTAGGACCCAAGGATCTGTTGACAGCGTTGTGGAGGCGACGTGCGCCCTGAAATCTCCAAAAGAAGACCTGAAGCCTGCTATCTCAGCCCGGCCGAAACCCAAAAAATACCCGAAACCCTGAAGCCCAGTAAGGGTTTAGAGTTTAGGGTTTATAGGGTATAGGGTTTAGGGTTTAGGGTTTAGGGCCAAAATGTAAACGAGCTCTTGCCCAAAACCGCCCGGGCTGTACAGCCGAGGTACATACGGCATTGCGCCGTGTGCAGTTACGGCCTCAGCGTTCGCAAAGACCTGGCACCATATGGCATGACGGGTTCAAGGCGTATAGGTTAGGACGAGCCCGGCCATACTAATAGTGAGCACAAACACAAGCACAAAAAGTAGCACCAGAGAAATGCTGAAATAATGGATTTCCCATGATCATACTTCTAGATTTCTTGCAACATGATGATCGATGGCCATGGAAATCTATACGGTATAGGCACTTGTAGGGCTTCCCCAAAGTTAGGGAAAGCAATGGCCCAATTCCTATAAAAGGCTGCTATCTACATGCTTTTGGGGACGAGGTACGAGGTTTATAGGGTATATCGGGTTTGCGGGCTTTGTTCAGAGTTTAGGGTTAGGGATTTGGCATCTGCGGCCCCTTGAACCCTGAAATCTGGTTGGCTGCAGCTCCACAACTTCTCGGACATTAAAGCTCTAAAGTATACTTTATGGCCGCAACAAGGGGGCCGCAACAAATAGAAAAGGGTTCCTGTAAGGTCTTCGAAATAAGGGCTTGGATACATTATGGTGAACTTGTTGGCATAGGGGATGGTTCTTACTAAGTGTAGAAGGCTTCGAAGTCGACATGTTGAGCTCCCGAAGCAACCATGAACCTTACACCTGAAGTGCCCGGTTCTCCAAGGAGATCTCGAAGCGAAGCTTCGGGACGTTTATGGAGGGGAGGGCTCATGTTGGGTTTTCGAGGGATCATGGCTTAGGGATGCTAGGGTTTCTGGGCTTTAGAGTTTTAGGGTTGATTGACAGGGTTCTGGACTACCGGAGAAAAGGATTTAATGATTTTAGAGGATGCTTAACCAACTGCTCGTCACGGGCGTGGCCGGGTCAGCTAATGTACATCACGAAAACTGAAACCATGCCGTATGCCCTTGGCGAAGCAGGGCCTAGATGCATGCAAGAGACTGCGGACACAAAACGACGCAGTGCAGGAACAGGATAAGATAAACTTACGAGCCTGCTACGCGACGGAAGTATGTATTCCGTAAACGCAGCGCAATAGCCCTTAGCGGGGCAGCGCTTGCACACTCGCATCAACCGGGTAAGCCACACCCGAAAACGCCAAAGCCCTCCTCCTCAATCCGATTTAAGATTATAGGGTTTGGAGCCAATGCAAAGCCCGAACCATATGCACGGCCTGACCCCGACCTTGCCTCGTAGGTCATGAACTTGCAAGGGTTGTCGACGTGACCTGAATGAGCTTTCCGATCGGCTATGAATTTATCAGGACGGTTTAGGGCTACGGATTTGCGGGTCTATAAACCCTATAAACCCTATCTAGGGTTTGGGGTAGTGTTACGGCTTTGCGGCTTATGTTTTTTCAACGTTTCGGGCCTATGCTTGAAGATGGTGGTGGGATTTGAGTCCTCAATCGAAAGCTCTGAACGCAGCCAAAGCTAAACCCTGCCCCAAAGCCAGCAGTTGCAGGGTGGCCGGAGGTCCCTACTTAGATCAGAACCGGAGAACTCCAGCGCATCTCAACCCAAAGGGTCCTAAGTAACTATATGGTAGAATGTGGGGTTTCTATATTAGGAATTACTATTATGATTTGGGGAACTATTCCCCATAACAATACCTAGGACCCTTTGGGCAAGGTTACATCCGAGAGCCCTGGTTTTTGGGGTTCACGCTCGCACAACTCGGACAAGCCAGGCGAGGATGCACCCAGAGCCTCCAAAACCCCTTAATTAAGGAATATACCTTAATCTATAACAGGATCCCTAATATGATTTAGGGTATATTCCTTATTTAAGGGGTTTTGGAGGCTCTGGGCATAGGTGCGGGTCGACGTGAAACTAGAATTATAGAGTAGTTAACTAATGGCGTACTGGTTGTCTTCAGGGGATCCCGCCGTGATGAGCAGAAACAGGAGCTGACAAAGTTCATAGCGTCAAGCATTCGAAGCAAGACCGTCATCAAGTAGGACACAAAGTAAACTTCTTCACCGAGGACACTACTCTAAACCCTAAACCCTAAACCGCAACCCCCTACTCTAGGGGCATACTCACCGGGCTGGGCGGACTCTTGAAAGAAACTCTAAAGTTTACAGTGTCCAGGATGATCCGTCCTCCCCAGTGCAGGACCAGGCAAATTAAGAGTCAGCTGGGCTGCACTAGCAGGGCTTCGGGTCTAAATGTTTGGTCCAGGATTGGTAGAAATTCCATTGCTTGAAGCTATCACCAACAAGACCTGAGGGTATTGAGACGTAATTTCCACACAGGTCTACGGTGTCAAACTCCCTGAACCGCAAAAGCTTGGTGTCAAGAAGTGCGACGCAAGTCACGAAGGAAGTCGAAACGTAGGCAGCCGTCCTCCTGACGCGAGCCTTGCCGGGTTTAGGGTGCAGAACCCGTGCCATCAAGCGACAACTAGCTCTCGAACCTATTCTTCACTTCAGAATCATCACAAACCTCGCCCGCCTCGTGTTCAGAAGCTCACTACCCAAGAGCCCAAGCACTGTTGCACAAGGCGGTCTCCTAGCTCGATTTTGCTGCCCCCCGGTATGTGAATCAGTGAAACGGGATTGAACTCAATCTTGTGCGGGGGTTCGGGCCATGTGGACGTCGTCGTGTCACCAGCGTAATGTTGCCGGGACAGAACAAGCAAACGGTTTTGTAGATCTGCAGGTGGGGGTGATAGGCTCAAAACTGCCGGAGGGACGGCGTAAGCGTCCGAAGTTTTTCCATCAATAGATTGCACAAGACGATCAGGAAGGAAATGCAAACACTTCGCTGATTCGATCCGGAACTTCTGGCACATGATGGTAAACTTTGTCTTTGGAGAGTCCCCATCGGCGAGCTCGATCTCTCTTTCCTCGTTCTCCACGGGAAATCCGCCAAGATGCCTCCACACGAGGTGCAGAAAAAGGCAATCGAGCCACGCAATATGATCAACATGCTGTGCTTCTTGTTGTTGTTGTTCTTCTTCTCCTTCTTCTTCTTCTTCTTACTTTTCTTTCTGCTTGCAGAAAACTTTGATGGCTAGTGGATCCTCTTGATTTTCAAAGTCCGCCTCCAGCTGGACTTCGGTAGCCTTCTCAAAAAGGGCATCACACTTCCAGCATTTGCAGCAGGGATGGCCGGCGGCATCCTCGGCACACTCGCAGCCGGTATAGTATTGACGGCCCACTGCAAGAGGCCTTATTCCGTGAAGGCCTGGTGAGGGTCCACTGCGAGGAGCAGTGCGCCCGCCCGAGCCGAACAGACATATCTCGCCCACGGCTATGAACAGTTGGCAATGTTGAAACTTGTCAGAGTGCTTCTTCACTGGGCTTTTAAGTAACCAGGGAGAAAAAAGTATAAACTTGTATTTCATAAGGGCTCCTTTAAGAAAAAAGTATTAAAGTATGGTACTCCACAGCCCAGTTAAAGCCATCGCTTCGGGAGATGGAGAGTTGCATCGCATCGTTATCGTTGACTCGTCACCAGACTTGGGCACAGCCGAGTGTGTCAGGAGCAACGTATAGAAGTCATGTCTGCTTGAGTTGAGATACAAGGTGTCACTTTCCGGTCGCAGAACCTTCCACTCGAAAAATATTTTTGCCACTGCCTCAAGGTGGTGCACAGTGATGTTGAGGCCAAGGTCTGGCGAAGCATGCCCTCCCTGACCGCTGCGGGGCCTATGCCTTGGTTCAGATGACCTGTTGCCTGGGCGAAAGTCGCAAGAGTTCTCGTATGGCCCGGTTTCGCGTCTCACGGGTCCCCTCAATGACACTCTGACCGGCTGCTATAGACCTTGTGCTTTCCTCACTTGGGACATGAAATGACATGAACGTGCAGAGCTGGCTCCACATCAAAATCCGCCATTCAACGCAGAGGCGACTTAAAGGAAAACACGCAATCATGGCGTGGCCTGCTGTTGCTGGAAGAGTTGTGCTCATATGCCAAGTCTGACATGATTGAAGGCAGGACTGGCTCTGCATGTCTGAGGACTTTCCGAGCCGGGCGTTGGCCAATGCCGCGCGAGGGGTGTAGTGCAAGCAAAGACAGGACAATAGGAAACCTTGAACCCTCTAACTTAAAACTTAAAACCCTTAAGAGTTTCATGCCAGCCCTGCCAGCATTTGACACGGAAGCCTTCGAAGAGGCTGCAGGATTCTCACGGACATGCTCAGAATAGCTTTTGGCTTTTGGTGCTCACGCGAAGCATCAACAAAGGAGAACGGTTTGGGTTGTGAGTCAGATGGGGATTCCTGCCAACTAGCGAACTTGGAAAACCTTTTGATCCGACGTGTTCCTTGCCAAGATCGAGATTTAACAGTGTACAGTGCGAACAGTAAGCACGATTTGTCTAGTCCACCGTCTGCCAAACTCACTCATCGCATGCAGACTTCTTGAAGGCTGCATCGCACAAATCTCAATACAACCTGCCTGAACTTTCCTAAACGAGATCATCTGACACGACTTTGATTATATGTTCAATTGCAAATTAGGAACAGCCTCATGTGCACAAAAGGTGGCAAGCTGAAGGTGCTACGCCATAAAAGGGTGACCCTAGTATAGTACCCTAAACAGTAGGATCCGTACTATAAGAACCCCAAAATAAGGTACCACGCAATTTTTCATTTCTGGCTATGCTATTCAGCGAGGCCTCTCCTGATTATTAATATTGAGAGGGCCGAAACCGTGCAATGCAAAATGATACAATCGAATGAGGAATCAAGAATCCGAGTATAGCCTGATATCTGATGCACTTGACCAAGCCGAACCGTTTTATGCAAGTAATGAAAGCAGACAGGCAAGATACGAGTCAGATACCAAGTTTAGCGCATGTACAACCTCACATTTTATCGAATATAAGTTTACGATCAAGTAGAGGACCATGCAATACGAAGTTAAAACGCGTACAAACCCAACAGCTTCACCGATGGAACTGTATGAATACGAACCGAACAGGCTTATCACTAAATTCTCCATCCGTCATAAGTCACCGAGACAGGACGACTCTCATAACCAGATGAAAGTACAGCAAAAAAAAGCTGCTACTTACTACGCCATACCCGACACGTAATTATGACGACATTTCAAAACTCGTCACTACGCACACTGACGCATGGGTTGATAGACCGGATGCACTCAGTATCAGAAGGGACCACTCGAACTTAGCTGAAACACATTTGGCAACAGCCATCACCTGCCTTCCGCATCTGCTTTCATCACCTTTTCGACTCGGGGATGCCATTTTAAGGTTTACCCTTGCTAACTAAGGTTTAGCTTTTTGGAGTTTAGCTTTTTTGGACCAAGGTTTAGCATTAAGGGCTAAGCGGCAGTTCAGACCAAGCATTCATAAAGGGCCTGATGGCCTGAAGGATGCTGCATACCCATAGGCTCCATAGTAGTTCCTTTTTGGTGTTCATCTTTAGAATCCTATAATGTAATACCAAAAAGGAACTACTATGGAGCCTATGGGTACATGCATCAGTTTCTTCTCTGGCTGTTGGTTTGAGGGTTGAGGGGTTTTTTTGACACTCACACTCGGACAAGCCTGGCAAGGTCTGCTGAAGTAGGTTCGACGACTTCATTAACCGATCAATTGTGCGTGTCATCCTGCGCAGTTGAGGGTTTAGGGATGAGGGGTTTGGGTTTCGACGCTCACACTCGCGCAAAGGCAGGCAAGGCTCCACATAGTCCAAAGTATCGCAACGGCTGAGGCAGGTCGACACCCAGAGGACCAACAAAAAGATTACACATAAGTCCAGCACGTAACTGATTGGTCCTTCGAGTGCTTTCCCTCTGTTTCAAAATAGCTAAACCTATGTGCCAATGGCTACATGCACAGTCTGACGATCTTCATCCGACCACCTTAATACACCCCTTGACCCAAGTTCGGCACTGTATGCTCAGCCAGCCTGTCTGCTCAACCTGCTTCTCCATGGAATTCACGAATTCCCACATGCACCATGCGTAGCCCCGTTGCTTATGAATTCACGGCCACCAGCAGTCAAAGGAACTAAGCACATAGTTCCACTGTTTGCCGATGAGTGGGTTTGAGTTTAGGGGTTTAGGGGTTTGCTCTAGGGTCTAGTGTTTATAGGGCCTAGACCTGCGCGCAGTGCTAGGTAGTATTTGGGACTCGCAGACGGCTCGTTTGAGGGCTTGGAAACTTCTCGAAAAACCCTGCTTTTCACTCACGTGCTCTTCAGCGACCGGTTAGAGTCGGCCAGAGTGAAGACAAAGACTGCGACTACACGACAAACTTGATGTCACCTTCCCTCGTTAAAGCAATATCCAGCATGAGGTGCCCTTATCAATCAATCGCAGCGCGTGCCCTTGACAAAGCCTTTGGGATGCAAGTGGACACACAGACACACCGAACACTTCGAAAGGCAAATCGCATACGCCACACACCCGCCAACCCTAAACCCAAACCCCTAAAGCCTGAACCGTTACGAGGAGGGGCCTGGATGAACTCCTCCACATGCTCGGTCTTGATCTCCACCTCGCAGGGGGACTAGACCTAAGAGTAACCTGGGAATGAAAAGGGTGCCCCTTTTTGGTTTAAAGGAGGTTATAAGGGAAGCTACCCATAGGCTCCATAGTAGTTCCTTTTGGGGATTACCTTATAGGATTCTAACTATGAACCCCAAAAAGGAACTACTATGGAGCCTAAAGGGAATAAGGGCCTACTCTGGGGGCCTCGGGGAGTTATTCTTACACCCAAGCAGGCCGATGGTCAACCGAATATATCGGGCCTAAAGCACTAGAATGGGGCTTGGGGGTATCTTGTTTAAAAAAAATAATAGTTACAAAAAGGGAGCCCTGAGGAAGAATACTGGTGATTGCTTCGAATTCTACAATTCAGGAACCTGGTTCAGAAACTCTGCTAAGAACCCCTGTTTTCGGTAACTCCATCATAGTAGGCTTACGTTGCAATGTGGGACTCCCATGATGTAAGTAAGTGATAAGATATGTGCTACCGAGGTTTTATGTGATTTACAAATTATGTTAGCGGAGCTACAAACCCGTTAACTTCTGTAGCTGGTAGTATCCCTCATAACTAAGCTATTCCAGATGGCTAACGTCGACAACTTAGTACAAGCTTTGCCTTATGCTACCTTATCCAATGAGGAACAAGCTACAGTCTTACAGGTAATTCTGAAATCGCCAGGAATCTAATGTAAACGACAGGGTTTCTCATGCTTTTTGTCAGGCTGAAAACAAACTAATCATGTAGAGCCTCGTAAGACATTCAAGTCGATTCCCGGGCAATACAGATTTTGCTTGCAGCAGCGCATGCAGCATTCTACGGTAATACCTATATGTTGATAACTCGTATGTTTATTTACGTGTCTCCTTTATTCACTTTCATGTTCCTGCTTACAACATGTGTATATATTTACATGTATATACATGTATATATATATATGGGCGGTTGTCAAAATTAGGGTCCCTTTTTGGGTCCTGATTATAATACGGCACCTAATATTTAGGGTACCCCAAAAAGGACCATAATTTTGACAACCACCCATATATAATGTATGCATTACATTTTGCGCAAAACAGCAGAGTCGGGAGACCACCGCCCCACGACAGGACCACAATCGCCCACAGGGGATCCTTTAAGGGTTGCGTTAAGGGCTCTTTCAAGGGATCCTGTAAGGGCTCCTTTAAGAAATCCTGTAAGGGTTCCTCTAAGGGGCACAAGCGCACCGCAAGCCAATCAATGATTCAGTCACCAAAACCGGTCCGACCCCGCAAAGACAAAGACAACCACCGGACACCACAAGGGCAAACAAAAGGGGAACACGCAACAACACATACATACACATGAACAACGGCGAATGATCTTAGTTCCGAGGCTGCAAACATTCAGAACACAGTTCAAATTTACACGCTACTGTCAGGAAACTGTTGTATACTTCCCCAAAACCTAAATCCAAAACTCTCTAAACTGCCCGAAACCGACAAATGGCACCTGCAACATCACAGCCACCGGAGGGATACGAACGAGGTGGAGCGAAATCTGCGGCGCAAAACTCCGATCGATCCTGGGGACGCGGGGTTTAGGGTTCAGGACTTCGGAGTTTAGGGCTTATTGGTCTCTTGAAGGGGTTTAGGGCTCAAAGGCCTAGGTGCTGAATACCTAAGCCCAAAAAAGCTTAACCTTCCAATTATGGTAGGATTATATAAACCCCAAAAGTTAAAGGTTACCACGAAGAAGGGCATAGGATGGCATGGCTCTTCGGGCTAAGATCTCCTCAAAGTTTAGGGCATGGAGGCAAAAAAGGGTGGTTGTCAAAATCATGGTCCCGTTTTGGGTACCCTAAATAATAGGTGCCGTATTATAATAGGGACCCAAAAAGGGACCATAATTTTGACTACCCATATGGTTTCGGCACTCACAGACTTTATGGTGTCGGGTCTTAAGGTGCGTAGCAAGCAGGGTTCCGAGCTGTACCGCTTCTGCCGGTTTAAGCTTCAGGAAAGATTTGAAGCGTTCAGGGAGAAGGGTTTAGGATAGGGGCAAAAAGTTTGGGAATCCGGGATTTGAGACTAGAGGGCTAGACTTTGTTGCTGGCAGATACATGGCTCGGATCCGCTACAGAGCGATGGCTGACATGATCTAGTATACTTACTAAGTCTACCTCGCGCGCAGGGCTCGTGGTTCCTGAGTCGAAGCCAAGTTGCTGGAGGTAGTTCGTACGCACGGCTTTGATCGTACCTGGGTCTCGTCAGAACTTCGCGAACCGAAGGCAAGCTCAAGCGCACGGAGACAAGTAGGAGTGGAATTGAGGGCCTTGCATACCTTTAGCTTCAGCAACCTTCGGCAGTCACCATCACAGACTGTGAAGGATCCGGGGTACCTAACATAGCCCTGACAAGACCTAAAAATGCCCCGTAGTCATTTCAGAGCCTAACCCTCACCGACGCCATGAATTCCGTAAATGTGGAAGGTTAGAGTACGTAGGAGGTGGTAGAACATCATCAGTGGGTTGTTGCTAAGCAGCACATGTTCAAACTGTTTTTGTTATAAATTCGGTCTCCGTAGTCACACCCCAACTATACACTCGCCAAAACCCGTAAGAAACCCTATATACACTCACGGCAGACCCAACTTCCCAATGGACAGGGATAAACGGCGACATGTGCTGTTAACATGATCGCTTCCACCGGTGGGTTTTGGGATTTAGGGTGCAAGAATTTGAGCTGCAGGTGTAGGCGGTAAAGGGTTGCAAAATTTAGGTTTTCAACGGCGGAGACCGTAGCGCACCGCCTCAACAGATATTGGGTTTGGGAAGTCTCCCTCGGACTATCCAGGTCAGGCGTGGGTATCAGTGTTCTATAGGCTCTAAGACTTCGGCTTCTTAGAACGATGATCAATTGAATTAAGTACTGGTTGGTAGTAGTATTGTTGTACTAGTCTTGCTGGCATCTATATTGCTTATTGCCGCTGTCATTGCTAATGTTCTGCTACGATTCTTAGACCTGCCCTTGATGCAGCCGCCGGGCACAGCGCATCCTTCTCCATCCGCGCTCCCACCTCTCTTCTGCAGTACTTCTGCAGTAGCCGGCCCCAAGAAAAAACGAGTTCAAACTTTCGAAGGTAAACATATCAAATATTTTAGAGTTCTCCCATCGGCTAGGCCACGGTAATCGCCGAATCGATGGCGTTCCCAAGGGCGGTGATCCATAACTCGTCGACAGGCTCCTGGTCTGATGGTGTACTGGGTTGTACTTTAAGGGCTGGCTCCCAAAAGTAAGGGACCTCCTTGGAGCCATAAGGTAAATTAAAAGCGCCCCAAAGCTCCACCTAGTTCAGTGCAGTTTAGACAGTTTAGGCGCTCACACTCGGGCAATCCAGGCGAGGCATGTGGTTCGAGGTCTGTTGAGTGAGACGATCTACAGAGGATGACTAGACAGTTTAGGGTATGGGTTCCCGGTCTGGTAACAGATTTGGGATCCTACTATAATTTAAGGTATATCCCCTATAGTTCCCTATAGAACCCCTTATAGCTTTAAGGAACCCTTTACGGAACCCTAGGGTTCTAGACAAGGTTCCCGTAATGATTTGGGGCGGTCCCAGGAATTACTAGGGTCTAGGGTTCAGTGTATGGAGGTTAAAGTAGGGGTTTAGGGTTTCGCGTTTAGGTATGGAGCTTAAAGTATGGGTTTAGGATTGAGGGCCTAGATTAGGGCCCAGGGTTTGGGTTTAGGCTTTGTTTGTTTCTCGCATCGACTGCAGGTCATGTTTGCGGAGCCGAAGTCGCAGCTGTGACTGCCTATACAACTGAAACGCCCTAACGGTGTACTATAGGGGCCGGCCTTAACCATTACCTATACTATTTTGGGGGTTCCTTATGATAATTATAGTATAATGGACCCCCAAAACCCTATTCTAACTATTCAGGCCCCCTGTAGAATACTACCCTTATAGATCCCTTATAGTAACCCTTATATACCCCTATACCCCTTTAAAGGAGCCCCTATTCTAATTATTAAGGTCCCCTATAGTACAGTCAGCGTGTACAGGGCGGATCTTCGGTCAGAAGCGAAACCAGAGTGCGAAGCTCCAACCGCTCCCAAAACAACACTGAACATCACATCAATGGGGATGGTCTTTTAGGGCCTAATTCCATAATAGTAGTATATATGGACCCTCTGGGATTACTAGGCTCCATAGTAGTTCCTTCTTGGGATTACCTTATAGGATTCTAAATACGGCTGATGGACAAAATCCTTCATGACCCAACTATGGGAATTATGGTATATTCCTTATTATGGGTCATGCAGGATTTTGTCCATCAGCCGTACCAACAAAAAGGCAGCCTTAAAGTCAAAGGTAAATACGACGAAACCCATGAAACCCACATAGCTTTCTTAGCATTTGTGGTCCCTAAACAACCAAACCCCAGAGAAACCCAAAACTCTCCGACGTCCTTGTCGCGGGTACCACGAAGGAACGTGGCGGCCGCACGGGTGTAGAACGATGGAGGCTTCTTCCTTGCTGCACTGGGTTTAGGCGTTTAGGGTTTAGGGGCAGAGGGCTTGGGGGTTTTATAGGGTTAGGGCTTAGGCTCACAACTCGGACAAGTCAGGCGAGGAGCCACAGGGTTATAGGGTTTGAATGATGAAGGTTTAAGGGCCCAGGAGCTTACCAAGCATACCGGAATAGGGCTTCGGGATTTCGCAGAGTAGCTGTTGAACCAAGAATAACGGATGCTCGTGATTGTGGCCGTTAGCAAAGAAAAGTGCCTCCAAAGCGGACAAGCACCTTCAAGCCCTTGACCTCATGCAAACCGTACGTACACTTAACCAGCCAACCGCATCGAAGACTCTAATTAAAACGACCGTGCAGAATGGACTCCCATGAGCCCGCCCCTAAACTCCCAACCGGCCACACCGCCATATGCACACCGCTGGAAACTTGTGTGAAAAAACCACCGTCATGAATACGAACAGGAAATTCTCAATAGCTACACAAATGACAATACTAATTTATCAAGATTACAACAAGAATTTTCCTAAACCCTAAATGCCTGTCGGCCTCAACCGGAAGGCACCCGAACCCTCTAATGTGGAGGTCTCCTTGATTTCAAGTTCAGCAATGAGAGTCGGATTTCAATGCTTTTGTACGGGTTCTACAAGCAGGTTCTGCAAGGGTTTGCAATAGCTTTAGGACGGGAGGTTAATGAGTAGAATGGGGCGCTTGGTGACTGAATAGGTAGGTTACATACGTACTAATATGGGTACATGATTTTGTCGATTTTTAACCCCGCGCCCTCACGCCCCTCATGACAACGAGATTCGATGTGACCTTGAGCTCCGTCAGCTTCTCGATTTCGTCCATGGCGCCGGAAGCTTAGTTCGACAAGAACCCTAAAGCCAACAAACCACGAAGTATCTGAGTCCTACAGAGTTTAGGATTGAATATGTAAGCGCCGTCTGCGGAGTTTAGGACTGAATATCTAAGCCTCAAGAAGAGCCAGACAGCCCTTTGTTGCCGCAAGCTGATGGCCTCAAACCGGATTTCCTAAGGAGCAGTTGTCACTCCAGGGACCTCCGAAGCCCACCATATCCAACCATAGTGCCATAGTCAAAGAAATGCCTTTCTGCGTGGTGGGGCAAGGCTGCTTCAATAGAGCCGTCGTATAGGGTCTTCGGGTTTCTTTGGCGACCTTTCCGTGAAGTTTTTGCAAGAAAATCAAGTCCTATGATGGTGTGCGCATGACAGGCTTGAACGCAAACGAACCCTTGAGCCATCTTGTATTGTAGCCATCACTGGTGTGGACCTTCCTCTCTATGTTCTCCGGGACGCACCCCGCCCCCAACTACGGGTAGACGCGGTCTTTCGCAGATTGTGAGTGGGCCTGCGATTTTAAGCTTATAGCTTGAAACAACAACGGAGAAACTTTGGAAACTTCCTGTATACCTCACACGGACTCGCTGACGCAGGTGAAAAAGACATCCAGCCAACCCGCTGAAGAAAGAAGGACCGGGGAGTTTCGAAACATACAGACCGTTCGTTCCTTCTGGGCACCAACAAGAAGTGCATTATAATAACAAAGCTGTGAAACTTCTACCCCCTTGCAGGGAGTTTGTGTTGAAGCGTTGTTTGGGTTTGCTTCCTGAGTTGGAAGGACGGCGAGAACGGGTGACAAGAATTGGGAGCAGTACATTCGACCGGTCGAGGCCTTGTGCACAGCAGTGCATGCCCATGACGCGGTCGAAAGGGTCCGGTGTCAACGAGGCGGCGCCAATTACCTACACAGGGTCTCTTTAGGGCTTAGGGCCCCTGCTTCTTATTATGATGTTGATCGTATCTTCCTAGTTCTGGCTGCATCAGCATTGTCAAGCAGCCGTACGCTCCGAGCGTTCTTTGGGTCACGGGGCTTATAGAGCTCAATACCAACTTAGAGTTCAATACCAAGTCTGAGGCAGCACACCCTGAAAGCTTTCGACCGCCTAAACCCTAAACCCTAAACCACAGGTGCTCAGATCAGGGGTTCGGTCTCATGTAGGCTTTACTTATGGGTCTAAAGTCACCAGGCACTCGGTAAAGGTGTGGACGTCTAAGTTTCGACTCGCACAAAGCAAGTCTAAGTTTAATAATGGGGCCTTAACAATTGGACTAGGGTTTTGGGGCTCATTATACTATAATCATCTTTATAATGAGAAACCCCCGCAAAAATAGTATGGGTAATTATTAAGGCCCCGATATTAGGGTTTGAGGTTCAGCCTCAGGTGGCGGTTTCGGGTCCTTCATGTTCCGGCTGTTCTGTCGAACACCCGAACAGAAAATTCTCTACAAAAGTCCTACGTTAACCCCAACATACCTGTGCTTTGTTAACTTTTGATGGAAATCATAGAACGGAACCGTGCAGGTGTACTTCTCCCGAAACCCCAAGAACCTAAACTCTTCCTAAATCATAGACTCTCAGACCGATAAAGCCTGAACCCTAAATCTTTCTCTGGTGTCTAAAGCCAGCCTTCTTGGTCTCCGGTCCAGACATCGCCGAAGTTTTGAAAGTCGTCCCGGCCTCCATCGGGGGGTTCTTGAAATTGAGGCTTCAAAAGTGCTCTCAAACATTTCATAGGGTTTCTACGGATTCTATATGGCTCGTGAGGGTGCTTTATTCAGGAGTCTTGGTAAGAAGGATCCAAAAGGAATGACAGTCCGGTCGAAGGCTACAGGGATTGAGGTTTAGGGCCAAAGACTTAAGGATTCAAATTTCAGTTCACATATAATTAGTATTTGGGGCTGCGGATGCTGCAGCAAATCGGAATGCATTGTCGCAGAAACTAATCTCTAAACTTTGCACACACGAAAGCTCGACCACTTCCCCAAGGGCCCAGCATGCAGATAGCGTCCCCGGTTGCACGCTGCTTCGAGTTTTTTACGTTGCTCGCTGCACTTTCGAGTTGCAGATTTCCTGGAACGGTTTTATGGCTGAACTTCTACTTCTACACAATCGGCGCCAAAAAACACCCTAAAAGGAACACTGTGGTTTCAATGTTATGCATTTTTGCGCTTTGGGGGGAGGCCCTAATTCATTGGACAGATTCAATGAGCATGATAAATTTTTGGCCGGGTCAATGGCTGCAGGTTGCAGAGTGCTTGCAAAGAAACTTGGGTAGTTCTCTAAATTAGGATCTCTTTTTTCGATCCTGTCGTACTATTCTGGTGACTCAAAAACAGAACCCTAATTTAAGAACTACCCATTTGTCTGTAGGTTTAGAGTTTTGGGCACCTGTTGGTCACCAAACCCACAGCAGGACCCTACTTTGCCGGCCCTCTACAGGTACAAGAAACCCTAAACCCTAAACCCCTAAACCCTAAACCCGTAAACCCCTAAAGCCTAAACCCCTAAAGCCCTAAACCCGAAACCCCTAAACCCTAAACCCGTAAACCCTAAACCCCTAAACCCGAAACCCTAAACCCCTAAAGCCCTAAACCCGTAAACCCTAAACCCCTAAAGCCCTAAACCCGAAACCCTAAACCCCTAAAGCCCTAAACCCGTAAACCCTAAACCCCTAAAGCCCTAAACCCGAAACCCTAGGGAGCCCGAGCTCACCCGAAGCCGAAGGCTACTCGGAAGAAACCGTCGCGACACCAGTCCTCCAACCAGAAAGAAATTGCCATCCTTGGGGAGCCGTAGGGTTTAGGGTTTAGGGTACATGCGGTATAGGGTTTAGGGTTTAGGGGTTTAAGGTATAAGGTTTAGGGGTTTAGGGTATAGGGTATAGGGGTTAGGGGTTTAAGGTATAAGGTTTAGGGGTTTAAGGTATAGGGTATGGGGTTTAGGGGTTTAAGGTATAAGGTTTAGGGGTTTAGGGTATAGGGTATAGGGTTTAGGGTACAACTTTTAATACCACAGGTTCAGGGGAAAGTCTCTACGATCACCCATGCATCCGCACCACAAACCTATGTCTCGAAGTTCCACGAAGTCGAAAAGCACCAAAACCGGCTTCATGCTCCAACATAGCCATAGGGACTTGAAGTGGCTTGAATAGGACATGTTTTGAAGGGTCTATTCGAATATATAACCATAGATATGCAAACTTCTGTGTTAGGCGCCGGCCCGAACTCCAGCCCCCGACTTTCCGGTTTGATAGACTGCAAGCCTTTCAAAGCCTAAAGCCTCAAACCCTCGAAAGGCTCCAAAGATGGGATGAAGACAGGTCGGGTGATCGCCAATGAAGAACCCTTACTTACGCAAGGGATCCTCAATCCTGCCTACCTTCATCCCACCACTCAAGGCTCCCCTGAAAGCCTCAACCCCCAAATTGCCAAAACCCCCAAAGTGACAAGCCCTGAACTCTGGGCTCTTCAAAAGAAGGCCGGCAGAGTGACGGTTTCCACAGACGTGATGACAACCCTCAGCCGCAGCCTCCGCCGCTGAATCCCAAGGGCCCAATCAGCTCTCAGTTGGGGGTAAGAGAATGGTAATGTCGGTGAGTAGTTGGCAGCGTATGTGCTTTCTAGGTGCAAAGGTAATCGCCATCAAACCCCGTTAACAGATCACATGTCCAAAACCTGCACAAAGCCGGGCCTTGAATCTCTAAGTTTGACACTAAACCCTAAAAGTGCAAGCTTCCAACCAAATCCCTGAATGCAAGAGAAAGTGCCTCAACTCATTCACCCAAACTCCAAACCCAAACACCAAAGTCCTTCATAGTCGCCCTTCTGCCCTTAAAACCGGTCCCCGGAAAACTACTTAAAACTCCAAAGTCCCGGGTCAACCTACCACCCTAAACCTTTAACGCTAAACCCTAAGCGAAAAATGCCTGCTTTAGGCACCGGACTGGTCGCACTGCGGCACCGAAGTCGACCTGCGATGGGTTTTGAAATGCGAGCAAGTTAATAGGTTTGGTGGCTTCAGAATGTCAGAGCTTAAGGCTTGTTGCATAAACGGTTCAGTTCTGAAGATTCTATGAGTGTTGGAGCATTAGCTTATGACCTTGTCAAAACCGAAAACCCTTTTTCAGCTCGGGGGTTTAGGGTTTAGAGCTTTAGGGAGGGGTTTAGGATTTTGGGTTTTAGGGTTTAGGGGCTTTTGCAGGGATAGAGACGGATTAAGGATCAGGGTATAAGGTTTGACAAGTCAGCAGGTCATAATGGGGCGACAACAATATTCCTGGGTGACTTTGCTTTTGGGCTCCTTACAAAATTAATCTTTGATCCAGAAACCGTCACCCCACTTAAACCATCCGCAAGCGTGCACAACCTGCATAGAACCCTACTGTTTTCTCTAACCTCCGTACGATGCCAGAAACGAAAGATTCTGAACCGAAAGCCCGAGACCGTATTACACCCAAAAGCCAAGCCGTGCCAAACCCTAAACCCAAACCCCTAAACCCTAATTATGTTGTCTTTTTTTCTTCTGCTCCTTGCCAGTGGTTCGGCTGTTCCGATTCCAGCCAAAGCCTCCCTTTCGGACCGACGATGTCCTTGCAGCCTCAAAGAACCGTGGTTCATGGCATGGCTGGGGTCCGAGTCTGTATAAGTCTTACTGTAGGTTTGGGATACTCTATGGTTAGTTACGGTTAGTTGCAGGAGGTAAGGCAAACTAGCGGTTAGGATGATGCTCGCCTTGCGATGTCGAGGACGACAGCCTGATTACTCCTTCTTCTAACACCAATACAACAACCTTCGTCAATGCAGATTTTCAGGGGATGTCACCGTGGTGCCTTAGCAGTCGAATGACCTTGGTGCTGCTTCTGCCGCACGACCCGCGAAGTCTAGCTCAACATTAACCCAGCTTATGAATAGAATCCTGCATTATCCAGAAACTGAACTATCTACAAGGAGTATACGCAAGTTCGAGTTTTGGACATCTACGGAACTCCAGTTCTTTTCCAGCAGAAGTGCGAATCACCCCAGGTGTTAAACCATAGGGGCTCACTGTTCAGTTGGAGAACCCTAAACCCTAAACCCAAACCCTAAGCCCTAATTGTTTTATACTATAACTATAAGAAGGAACCACTAAAATGGTATAGGTAATTATTTGGGGCTTCAAGTTAGGGGCTCATTGTTCAGTTGGCGACGGCACTTTGCAGAAAGAGGCTTCAGGAAAGGCACTCCTGGTGTGTGACACGGTGAGAGCCCGAGCACCCGAGCCTTGCCTCTTGGATGAGGGTGCCGTAAGGCTAGCGTCAAAGTTTTAGGGCGTAATACCAGGGCTTACATTTACGCTAGATTTTAATACAAGTAATAGTAAAAATAATGATAATAATATACTGTAGTTAATGATAATAATACTGTAGATAAGAAACCCTAAGAATACTGTTGGTAAATATTCCGGCCTCTACAGTCGGACTTCTGGCGTAGTGTATAACCCGAAGATACCCGAAGTGCACCCTACGTTCTAGATCTGCTGTCGTACCGCAGTACTTATTTAAGTCCTACCAATACCTGCCGAAAAATGCTGGGGGAAGGGGCGGGAGGGTGGGGCAGTCGTTCAAACCACCTGTAGCGCTCTACGATGCTCTACGTAAAGATGGAAGGTCTGTGAATATTTGCAGACCCGATTTCCCGTAAGCCCAGAAGCTGGACAGCCAGGCAACAGTAGTGACTGGTCTGGACACAGGATAAGGACAGCAGTTGAAAGCCGAAGCACTAATGGAGCCCGACACCCAAACTTAGTTGCTGAGTTCATAAGCCCCGAAAAGTGTACACTTTCAGTTTTATAGTGGGTATAATATTATCCCCCAAAAGTGTAAAGTGTATCCGCTCAGTTACAAAGCAAACACTAAACCCGAAACCTCAGGGAGCCCTAACCTTTTATCCACAGCACCTTTCTGCATGATCGAAGCCATGCTTTTGGTCCGGAAGAATTACGGTTTAGGGTTTCGGGGGTGCGGCTCCTTAATGCTTTTTCGGGGTAAGGCTCCTTAATGCTTTTTCAAAACACCCCAAATCCCTGCTTTGGGGCTGCTAACCTGCCCTAAGACTGCGACCCTAAATCCAGAATTTTTTTGGGGGGTCTTATTTTCAACACCAAACTTATCCCCTGTTAGGGCTCCGTTCCTTTCGTAAGTCATTTAAAAGTAGCTGGGCTGTGTGTGAGGGTTGAGGTGTTCTTCGAAAGTTACGACCTGGCACTTAAAGTCTTCAGAGTTGTACGACGCACCGAGTGTGGAAACAGTCCACAGAATTCAGAATTCCGTGCTTTGCGCAGCTTCCACAAAACCTAAAGTTCCGATTTCGCTTCAGGTGTCCGCAGCTGCACTGACGCCAAGCCAAACTCACCGGTCCCTGACGTCACGGACCTGAGTGCAAGTTGAGCATCATATAAGCGCCGTTTCCGGAACCCTCGGGCATAAAATTTCAATTGTTAACTAGCCAGACCCTAGTTTGGAGTGCCTGGCTTAGCCGAAGTCTCTACTTGCTTCTCCATTCCAGAGGGACCGGTTTGCGGATCGGTCCGCAGAAGCTTGATGTAGCTTTTTTGACACCTACTTGTCCAATGTCCTAGGGGAATTACAGGTCAACCTTTAGGATTTTGTAGGGATTTCAGGAACCCGACAAGGTCAAGCATTTTCCACTCTACTACGAAGTACACTCACATACCCTGATCATGCAGTCAGGAAGAGCGGCATTCCAATCTAAAGATGAACGCATGCTCACCGACAGCCTTGTTCCGAAACCACATTCTGGCGGAACGCATCAGCCCCTCCAAGCTCTAACTGACACTACCCCAAATGCGTGTGAAAAGTCTAAGCCCTCAACCTGAAGCCCTAAAAGCCTGAAGCCGAAATTCTCAATGGCCTGGGCCTAAGCCCCAAGCCCTTCAGCCTGCGCTCCCCGTGCACTGTCCCTCGACTGAAGCTGTGCCACCTTGCATCTCAGGCAACGACATCAGGCAGGTTGCGCCAGTCGCCGCGGCCGTTTCTTCCATCCCCTTAGCTTCTAGGGCTCCAGATACATAAATAGTAGGTTATTAGTATTACTTATGGTTTTTGTTGTTATTACGATTAACCCATGTTTATAAACAACTGGCGCCAAACCCAGGGTTTCACAGCTGTGGGGTCTCATGGGTCTGAGGCATACCTAAGGGCTTGAGGGTTCTGGATCGTTTGTTGATTCAATCGCCGGGAGGCTCGGGTTTTAGGGTGTAGGGCTTCAAGCACTCTAAGGCTCCCTAACCCTAAACCCACAACCCTAAGAGGGTTCGACTCTTCGCTCGCATTCTGGCCACCAGGAGTCCAACGCCACGGCGGGTGACCTTTAGAGGCTTCAATCGGCCACTGTTTGCCCGGGTCATGCCCAAGCTAACTGGGGCCGGAACCTCCGAAACTATGCGCAAAGACCCTAGAAACCAATGTATGAAATCGTCCAAAGCCGCTCATAGACTCAAATGTATTTTTGTATGCTTTGGAAGCTGCGGGCTGTCTTGCCCTCGGAGAGAAGACCCCCGAAACACGGGCCGCTTGTGTTCTGAAACCCCAAACCTTCACTAAAGCTGTATAGGCTCTAGTTATCTGAAACCGCTGCCCTAAATCATGAACCCAACCTTTTGCAGCAGGCTTCTCTCGCCCGGAACAGCTGTCGCCGCGAAGCAGTGCTCAACCTAAACCTTGAACCTTAAACCCAAATCTGAGGTGCAGGGACCCGTGCTCGAGTCTCTTGTGCTCCTTCGCTTTAGCCTGTCTTCCTGGGCGTACAGGGTCTAGGACTGCCCGGATAATAATCATAAATATAAATAAATAAATATATATATATATATATGTACTATACATCTAAGAAGGCTTCTTCATGGCCAGGGTTGTATAAGATGTTCGGGGTCTCGGGTGTAGCAAGTCAAAACTAAGCCCATCGCCCAAGTGTTTGGCTTGAAACCACATGAGAAGCAGAGGGCATGAAAACAAGGCTTCGCTGAAGAATAGGGGCTCTATATCTTACAGAGGTTAGATATCATCCACTGATATGCTACGGAACCAAAGGCCATGCAATTCCAATGATTAAGGTCCCGGCGATAGCTTGTTTAAATTGCCCAAGGCAGGGCGGAAAATATGCCGCGGAGATCTCATGCAAACCCAAAACCCTAAACTCCGAAACCCTAAACCCTCATAAACTCCGAAACGCTTGACTCCTGCACTTCATTAAACCCTAAACCCGAAGCCCTTAAACCCCGAACTCTTAAATTTAAACTCTTAAACCCTGAACGATCGTAAACCCGAGCACACGAAACCCTGAACTCTCAAGCTCTCAAAGTTCTTCGGAAATCTTTGAACCCTAAGCACTAAAGCTTACCCAAACATTAAACCATATCTCCCAACGACTCTGTAAATTCAAGTCCCCAGAAACCCCACAAGCCTGCGGATAGCCAGCCCTCGGACCCTAAGCTTCGTAAGTCTTCATAGAACTCCCTGAACCCGCAGTCAATCCTTTGGCAATTTTCACATCTTGTATAAAGTCTAAGTTATCAAACCCTCATACACCAAACCCCTAAACCCTAGGACCGTTCCAAGAGCCAAGGAAAAGTTCCAATCCTCTATTCTTCAATAACCGGGTCCAAATTAGATTGTTAATAGTATATACGGTCAGCAAGTTTAAAGTTCTCCCATCGGCTATCTCAGAGTCTACTACTACGGGAGCTAAAACCCCAAACCCGTAAACCCCCAGAGCCCAAAAACGCTCTAATATAGGGGCCTTAATAATTAGAACAGGGCTTTGGGGCCCATTCTACTATGATTAGAATAGGGAGCCCCCATAATAGTATAGGTACTTATTGAGGCCCCTATAGTAGACCCCTAGCTTTCTGGGGCTTCGACCCTCAACTTCCGACCTTCCCGGAGGTCGTGGAGGGCCTGCGAAGCAGCGGAGTTAGAAACTGCTTCAGGTTGGGGCTTGTGTTTTTAGGGTTCCTGATTATGGTTTCTATATATCCTTAAAAAGGTAGGTCTTTTCGGCTACAGGTAGGATTTGGGGTTCAGGGCCTCAGGTTTAGGATTTCCGACACGCACATTCGCAAAATAGGCAGGCACGGATTGATGAGAGGTAGGGGATTACTGAGGATTGAAGGCTGAGGGTTTAGAGCTTAGGGCTTGAAGGCCGTCGCAGCTACACGAATTTTTGAAGCGGTCTTGGTACTTGCACTCTGACACCGCCAGGCAAGGCCTACAGACTACTAAAGCTTGTTCTGCATTGACCGCATCCTCACCAGCAGACAAACCAACCCAGACCGTAAGACTTGTAGCATTGTGGTATGTATACATATACAACTATATGTATATATATGTATATACACATGCACATACTGATTAATGATGTCGGGATTGTAGCATCTGAACAGGTTCAGGTGCGAAGCCGCAACCCCTAGCTTCAAGATAAGGGATACGTGTTGTGTAAACCGTCCACACAAGCCCAAGTATCAGTACAGCATCATGCCTCCGACAGGTTCAGAGCTTAGCACTTCCTATAGGGGCCTTAATAATTCGAATAGGGCGGCCCATGAAACCATAATATTAATCACGAACCCCCAATATAATATACTGTAGGCAATTATTAAGGCCCCTATATTCGCTTTAAACCCTAAACCCTAAGCCCTAACTCCTAAACCCTAAACCCCTAAATCCTAAACCCTAAGCCCTAAACCCGAAATCCTAAGCCCTAAACAGGTTTCGAGCTTAGCACTTAGGGGCCTCGGGTCTCGGAGCTCAAACTCTGCATGTGGCTCTTATCGCCTGCTTCTTCGAGGCTTCTTCGACCCGACCTGAACCCCAAAGAACCTACCTTCCTAGGGCTCCTTATTATGGTTTCCTTGCATAAGCCCTTAAAGAGGTAGGCTATTTGGGGTTGAGGTTTTAATTGAGTGGATAAGGGTGTTTGTACCATATAGCTGCAGCGCCATTGCCTGCAAATCTAGACATGTTGGGATGCAGGTGAGCCTTGCCTGGAGCCCCCCCAAAGTAAGTAAAATAATGGCGCAACACCCTTAAAAAGGCTGTTATTCTACATACTCTTGGGATCCAGGTAGGGTTCGCAGCTCAGGGGTCTAAGGAATGTGTTAGCTTCCCTTTTCAAGCAGGGCGCCTGGCTATCGGGTGAATCTGCATCCCCCCTGCGCAGGTTTGATCGGATGCAGCTTATGGAGTATGAAGCTTTGGTGCAGTCATTCGCATGCGGAACGGAGCGTTTGGGGATCTGTTCTTTGTTGTGTTTCGGGGTAGGGGTTTAGGACGAGTGTTGAGACTCCGGCGCACAAAGAGCAAAGGAGCCGACGGGACTCTTGAAACCCCGAAGCCTTACCCCTCCGGGAATCTCCGTGAATGACCAGCTCAGATCCCAACATCATGCCTTAAATGTCAGCTCGATCCGGAATCCGTACCACAAGGCATGGTGTACTTAGCCAAAACAGGGGGTTTATCATGTGGTTTTTAACTCGGGTCATCCTGAACACAACCCTACTTATTACCCCACATAAAACACTTCTGTTGATATCATGCAAGGTTTAACCTTACTCATAACCCCGTACCCTTATAAGCCCTGAACCCTAAACCCTAAACCCTAACCGTGAACTTGGCCCTGAACCCTAGACCCTAAAGCCCCGAACTAAAAAAACGCGAGAGTCTACTTTCTAGGTTCCGCAATCGCCCCTGGATAGCAGGGGCATACTCTACTATGTTGTAGGGCTTGAATCTACAGGTAACCTTCATGATCCCTCAACACTCAACTATCAGCACCAGTGCCCAGGCGTGAACACCCAGCAAAGCATCCCCCAACCTCACATCTCGAAATCCCGATCAAAGCTCTTATGTTGAGTAGAGCCTGAGGGCGGATTTACATCTCGAACATCTTTTTTTTATTCGAAGCCTGGGTTCTTGTTAAGGACTTTAAATTTAAGTTACCATAAGAAGGAAACCATATTCTTGGCTATAGATCCTTACCGTGGCAACTTAAAATAGACTCCTTACCCTGACCCAGAAGCCCCTCAACCGCCCGAACCACAAGCTCTCTGCCTTCATCTCTGTAGACTGCGAGCTCTCCGGCCTATTTAAACCCAAGATGCCAAACCTATGGGAATGTCATAAATGGCCCGATCCACAAGTGCTAACGCTATAAGCCCCCAAATTCCTAAACTCTTGGTTTATAAAACCTAAACCCCAAATTTCTAAACTCTAGAACTCTAAACCCTAAACCCAAACTTTCTAAACTCTAGAACCCTAAACTAACCCTAAACCCCAAATTCCTAAACTCTAGAACCCTACTTAGTTGCTGAGTTCATAAGCCCCCCAAAAGTCTACACTTTTAGGCTTTCTAGTGGGGTTTAGGGTTTAGGGGGTAATATTATCCAAAAAAGTGTAAAGTGCATCCACTCAGCTACTAAACCTAGACCCGAAACCCGGAATGGAGGATCTAAGGGCTCTTATCTCAAGGGCCTACCGGCCCCTGCTCCCGGATCCTTCACGACCCCCGATAGGATTAGGGCTGAGGGTTTAGGGATTATAGGTTTAAGTGTTTAGGGGTTATAGGATTAAGGCTTAGGGTTTAGGGATTATAGGTTTACGTTTAAGGGTTTTGGGGTTATAGGATTAAGGCTTAGGGTTTTGGGATTATAGGATTAGGGTTTAGGGTTTAGGGGTTATAGGAGTAAGGCTTGGGGTCTAGGGGGCATTTGGGCTAATGTAGATGCCTCAATAAGTGCCAATCTTATTCCTTGTGGTTCCTTGTTATACTCATAGTTGAGTATACCCCCAAAACCCTATTCCAATTATCAAGGCCCCTATATTACTTTGAGCATGTCCTTATTAGACCCCCAAAGTACGCAATATATTGGCCCAACCTTTAAACCGCTACTATTATACCTACTTTTGGGGTCCAAGTCGGGATCCCAAACCCTAATCCCTAAACCCTTTTTGAGTCACGGGCTGCGGCCCGCAAGTCTTAATAAGCCCTAAACCCCCAAACCCTAAACCCTAAACCCTATGGGCTTAAGCCTCTGCGGGCGCCTCCCGTCCTCGCCGCGTGCGGATTCCTCAGTCGTTCGCTGGCTTTTTCGACCTCAGAGCAGGAAGAGCTACGAGCTTTGTGTTAGGGCTTACCTCCTAGAGAACCTACCTTCTTATTAGGGCTCCTTATTATGATTTCCGTTTATATAAGTCCTTAAAAAGGTCGGCTATTTGGGGTTCAGGTAGGGGTAGGGTTTAGGGGTTTAGGGCTTGCAGGTTTAGAGCTAGGGTTTAGAGCTTGTAGGGCTGGCTCAGCGGAAGTAGGTACAATCTGCGTTTCCCCCAAAGTTACAGTACTGGAGACATGGACACCGAAGCCCACATTGAGGCCACAGCGAAACAAAGGTGGACCGCCCTACAAGCTTAGAGTTCCAGCACGCGCACTCGGACTGTTTAGGGGTTTAGGGTTTCGGCGATTTAGGGCATGTAGGTTTCCAGTTTAGGGTTTGGGGTGCGAGCTTTTTCGGGCCTTTTAGAGGGAGTTCACGGAGAATTGGAAACCTGAGAAAAGCATTCCAAGTAGTGTGACCCTTGCCATAAGGGACCCCTGAATGGTGTATATGCTGGTTAACAGTCCCTAAACCCTAAACCCTGCTGTTTTGCAATACAGTTCCGAGTGGAGCAGGGCTTGGGGTTCAGTAGGGGTTTGGAGTTTGTTTGCCGTTTGGCAGTTGTTGGCCTCTCACACAGCTAGGACTATGCCCGCATCGCACAGTGAAAGAGGTGCACAAGACTGTTGAGTCTATGTGGCAGACGTTTGCATCTTCAGCAAAACGAACAAGCTAAAGAAATCTTATGGTGTTTCATATGAGGAGTCAAAGCTGACCACTTCGCCGACAAATGCGGACATAGCACAACTTCACCAGGAGAGGATGCGGAACATGCTGTATCCCCAAACCTTGAGAAATGGTATAGGTTATAGCTTATAACCCTTCGTTACAGGGCCTGACCCTTAACACAGCAGGTTCTCCGATGGGCAAGAATGCCTTAAGATAGGGGCCTAAGTCATTGCGAATATCATTCCAGTGTGTCTCCAGAATATACTTTCACTATAGTAGGGTAACCCCCCCCCCCCCAAAAAAAAAAAAAAAAACAAAAACTACTCTTCGATTCTAGTCATTAAAGCCAACATACGGTTGATGGACAAAATCCTGCATGACCCATAATAAGGAATATACCATAATTCCCATAGTTTAGGGTCCTTAGGGTCATGCAGGATTTTGTCCATCAACCGTATTAGCCAGGGATTCGAGGGGAGTTTGGGTTCGTCCTACTGGTTTGGGCAAGGAGTTCCTCAGGGCTTTTGCGTTTAGGGTTTGTCTGGGTTTAGGGTTTAGGATTTAGGGTTTGTCAGAGTTTAGGGATTGAAGTTTGTGGTTTAAGATTTGAGTGTGTTAAGGGTCCAGGGCCTTTGGAAAGGCGTGTTAAGGGTTTAGGACCGTTTAAAAGCACACCGAAATTACAAACCAACTCAAAGAACCAAAGCAGGGAACCCGAGGATGAAACCCTGAACCGAAAGATCCTGACAATGGTGACCCTTAAATCCAAGAGGGTCCATATACACTACTCTTATGGAATTAGGTGCCAAAAACCATACTGAGGATGGTCTGTTGAAACCTAATTCCATAATGGTAGTATAAGTGGACCCTCTGGGAATCAAGTAAGCCCTATTCGCTTTTTGTCTGATTCTGGCACAGCTTTGGCGTCAGCAGACCTGAATGGTCAGCTTAACAGCATGGGCACAGAGAACAGCTTTGGATGCATGCCCCCGCCACAATGTCGGCCCCCTGAAGGGTCGCAGATGCGAGCATGCCTCAGGAAATTACCCTAAAGGTCCAAGTACACAAAGATCACATGGACATCCCCAAATCCCAACCAACAAGGCTAGTGCCACCATTCCAAGTGCACAATCACTGGGTCCCTGGGTTCTATATGTTCCGAGGAACAGGTATGGGAATGCAAATGATTGGTGATTGGCTTTAGTGTTTATGTGTTCCGGATTCCGACATCAAAGCATGTAGACTCTAAGCCCCCTTTTGAGTCACGGGTTGGGGCTGGTATGTTTGAAGAAGCATCGCGTTGACGCAAGAAGCTGAAAAAAACAGCCCTAAACCCCGAAATCCATGCCCGTAAACCATCGAAGTGCGAGCTGCGAGAACAGCCTCGAGACTAAGTTGATGGAGATCTGTTTTCACGAGGCACGCCCACATGAAATAAAGAGTTGGGGCTTTTTGGGCCATGTGTTTAGAGTGATCTTCGCCGTGCCCACCCACGCCTTGTGGTGGAATGGGCAAGTTTAAAATTTCTTGCCATGTGGACCAAGATCCAAACTCGGGGGACAAATCCACCTAGCCTGTGCAGGGAAGGGGCAACAGGGGAGACTTGTTCATGAATCCATTGTCAATTTCCCGCAAATTCTAACGGTGGGACAAGCGAACTTCCGCCAGTTTCGTCGTTCTGCATCAAGGCGCATTTCGCGAATGGCCAGAACCATCCGACAAGAAGTGGTCGGAAATTTGAGTGGCCTCAGGGCTCGTAGATTTAGGGCTTATGGATTCGGTCATGCAGTTCGGTTCTTGGTCCTGAACCTAAGGTGCGAACGGGTAGCGAGTAGCGACTGTACTGCTGCCCAGGCACTTAAACGAGCTTCTGAAAAAGCTGGGAAAAACTTCTGAGTGCACGAGGTATCCGGTACCCTCCCACCGCCAGGCCTCCCTCAACACTGTTGGGCTTAGGCTTGAGGCCAATGTTGTACGGTTACAGACGACCGGCATGCCCTAAGTGCGAAGTGCTAAACCCTAAAACTACACAAGCCTGAGCGCTAAATCCTGAGACTCCATCCCATCCAGACGTAAGATTCGAGGTCTCGCAACGGCGAGCAGGAGGAACACGAACAGCTAGTGTGTTCGGCAGTAGTATCATACAACGGCTTTGGCTTTGGGGTTTGGAGTTCAAGATATAGATCCTTTGGACTAGTATTCAGCGCACGGACTATGGTTAGCCGTCTCGGAGCTGTCGTGGAAGGAACTGGCCCTCCCCTACGACGTCGTTCCTCTTGCTAGTTGATGAAATCCTTAAGGCCAAGGAAGCAACCGAATCTTGCCGACTTGGAATTCCCTATAGACAAAGCTTATGATCCCCGAAGATGGTCTAAATCCCTGTAGGAACCCATAGCAGTAGCACAACAACAGGACTTGAAACAGGCGCAAACCCTCCAAAAACCTGCAACAAAGAGCATTCGTTCATCACTTGCTGTCCTTCAGGAATAACGTCAACGCTCACAAGTATTCAGGCTTCTGCAGTAATTGGAGAGCCCTGGTTTTCCTGGGAGGGTCCAAACACTTCGCACACGCGAAGTGCAGCGGAAAGAACCCGAGTCGGCTCAGACATGTGCTGGCCCCGGCTCCTGAGGACTGGATCATGCCAGAATGGAGCCCTTACATCCCTTAATAGTGGGTATTTAGGGTATATTAGAGGGTACTTGGGGGGTCTAAGTGGTTTTGGGGTTTAGTTGGGGTTTGAGTTCAGGGTGTAGAGTTTAATTAGGACTCCGGAGGGCTGGATGGTGTAGGGGCCTTATAATTCGAATGGGGTTTTGTGGCGCATTAAGGTTTCTGTAAGAATTCTATAACAACGGTTATAGGGTTTTAGATTTGATGTAGGGGCCTTAACAATTGCAATAGAGTCATGGGGCATATACTACAGTATACTTATTACACCGCGGAGCCAAGCAACGGTGTTACTGTCTCATATCACATTAGGATAACGGCTTGTGTTTGGGGATTTAGGGCTTCGGGCTTTAAGGCGTAGGAACTGTAGGGTTCATGGCTTTAGGGTTGAAGAAATACCAACAATACAGCAGCCATCTGAGTGATAACTGTCACAGCCGCTGTCAAGATGACAATGGGAAGAAAGAAGCGCACACACACACAATGTTCCCACCACTCTACTCCCTGCACTTAAGCCCTAAACTCGAAACCCTATAGACTCCAACAGTCAATCGTGAAAAAGCCTCCTAGGCACCAGATCAAGAAACTCGACACCAAAATCAATACACAGCGGCCTGTCGGGCTTACCCGGGCCCTGAATAACCTACCTCCTTAAAGGACTTATATAAAGAAATCATAGTAAGGAGCCCCGAAAAGGTGGGTTGTTTGCAGTCCAGGTAGGGCTTAGAAGCCTTCAAGAAAGCTTTCATAGAAACCCGATAACCTATATAAGCTCCAGACCCTACGCTTGCCGAGACTCCGGGTGCAAAGGGGTCTCAAACCTCAGCTGAGGTTGGGTTCCCCTTAACGGATCCTTGAAAGTTTGTTTTCAGGTCTCTGATCGGGTTTCAAGTTCTGTAGAAGATGTTGCCGGGTTGATTCTGCGGCTCCGTGGCCTCAGGAGTTGAGAATCTGCATCAGCTCCGTGCATTTATGGCGTTCCCTTAGAAACGAATTGCGCCCTAAAAGGGTTTATGGCTCATATTATGTGTATGTATGTATATATATATATAGATATATATAGATATATATATATATAGATGCCTTATAGGGATTCGGTATAAGGCCCATGTAGGGCTCTCAGTGGGTGGACTGGAAATTCGTGCTGGATGGTTTCCCTCTCAGCTCTTGGGCCTCTACTATAGGGGCCTTAATAATCAGAAAGGGGTTTTGGGGCATATTATACTAACAAGGAACCCCCTAAACCCTAAACCCACAGCTCTACCTGGACTCCTTATTATGATTTCCTTATAGCTCCTTGAAAAGATAGGCTGTTTGGGGTCTAGCTAGGGACTCTAGGGGTTCAATACGGTCTGCGTAGACCCCGCATTGCAGGACGTAACGGTTTAGGGTTTAGGGTTTTAGGGTTTCGCGTTTAGGGTATTGCATTGTCAAGGTACTTGACGGTTGGGATTGCATATAAGGTGCCTTATGTATTTGCTGAAACTACCAAGTCCAAACAACAAAATCTAGAGCTGCCACCCTCATCCCTACACCACTGAACCATCCCCGAAATGGCTAAACCCCTAAACCCTAATCTCACAACCCCCCCCCCCCCCCCAAAAAACAAAAACCCAAAACAACACCCAAACCACCCCAACCCCACAACAAACCCTCTAAACACTCAACNCCCCCCCCCCCCCTCAAAAAAACAAGCACCCATAGCACCACCGAACCCCCACAAGCCCTCAATGCGACCTTTGAAACCTTGAACCCTGACGCATGGGTGCTGACGGGGAGCCGGTCGCTTCCAGGTCTGGTCGAAGGAGGTGCCTCCGCCCTTGGCCACCGAGCTCGGCCCGCCTGATGTGTTTCATTTATTTAGACTGTCTGTGCTTAGTTGCTGAGTTCATAAGCCCCAAAAAGTGTACACTTTTAGTTTTAGAGTGGGTAATATTATCCCTAAAAGTGTAACGTGTATCCACTCAGCTACTAAGTGTGTGTGTGTGTGTGGATGGACGGATGGACGGATGGATGGATGGACGGATAGATGGATGGACGGATGGATGTCCAGAGTTCTGAGTTAGCAAATTGTGGGTTGCTTGGGGTTACTGCTTTCCTCAAGGGACAGGACTTCGAAGTGTTTGGAGTAAAAAGCAACAGCACTTTAACGTTGGGTTTTGAAGGATTCTGTTGGGTACAGATAAAGCTTCACAAGGCCTGCCAACGTAGAGCAACCCAAGCCTCTTGAGGGTGGAGAGTTTCAGGCTGATGGTTTAGGATTTAGGATGTTAATCAGGGTCTAGCAGCCGTAGTTAATATACGCCATGCACAATCAAACCATTAAGATTCTTGGGGGCTAAAGCAGCCGCCTGGAGCTCCGCGCCGGGCCCTGAACGATCCAAAGCTATCGGCGAATGAAAAACCCTAAACCCGAAACCGAGGCCGCCTCGGGTGTGGGTTCCGGTGTAGGTGCTCCTGTCATAGAAGAATCCTGGGGAGCTTTGGGTTCAAAGGCCTTTGGGACATTCAAGGTCACTAGTTAGCACTTTGAGAGTTTAGATCTTTGGGGGTGGAAGCCTTGTTCTTGTCATTGCTTTATTGAACTCCGTATGTAAAAATAATGCATGCATACGTACATGCATGCATACATCCGTACTATACATACGTACATAATGATACATACATACATACATACATACGTACATACATACATACATACATACATGCGTACAATAGTAAATCTCAGGTTCCAATGTCGGAGAGCTAAGGCCTCGGGTTGGGGACTTTGGCGCCCTTCCATGTGTTGCTTCTGCATGAGCCTAAGTCAAGCAGGCTCAGGGTTTGGGCTCTTCCCTAAGGGTCCAAAGGACCCAACAATCAGGTACTCGGGTTTAGGATAGTAGTTATGTAGCTCAATATTTAGGAGAGTATATGATTATTAGGTACTTGGACCCTTAGGGCTTACTCCGGGCTTGAACGGGCATGTCGGGTCGGCGTATAGGAGGGGCTTCTTTGGAGGGTTTTACAAGGTCCGAACTCCTTAGTTAAGGAGCGATATGATTTTTTGTAGGGTTTGCATAAGGTCCATGGCAAATGAAACTCACCATAGACAGTACAGCAATACCAACACCTAATGACTGAGTATTCACAATCCCCGTAAATTGTTTAATCAGCCCCAGAAGAAATCCCCAACATTGGACCGCAATAAATGCCCTTGCAGAGCCTACTTCGCACTTCCACGAACCACGAACACAGCCATGACATCACCAATTCAGTCCAGTATGAACCCCAGATCACACAACCCTAAACCAACCTCATGCGCCGTTGAACCCAATCTTCACCCAACGCGTAACACTAAAACCAAGCCCGAAAAGCCCCTGGATCCTAAGCCCCGAAACATCATGGAATCGTTCTAAACAGCCCAAAAACCCGAACCCTAAACCACCGAAAGAGCCTTGGCAGAAACTTACTATAGATCCTTGCAGGAAACCTTTATACAACAGACCCCTTGAAGACCTACAACCCCAACCCCCAAACCCTAAATCCGAACATCCGCTAAACCCTACCTGGGCCCTGAATAACCAACCTTTCTAAGGACTTCTGTAAAGAAATCACCACAAGGAGCCCTAAAAAAGGTAGGTTCTTTGGGGTCGAGGTACATCCTAAACACTAAACCCTAAACCCTACATCCTAAAACCCTAAACCCTGAATCCTAAATCCTAAAACCCTGAACCCTAAATCCCAAACCCTACATCCTAAAACCCTAAACTCCCTAAACCCTACATCCCGAAGACCCTGTCTTCGCCCGGCGTCGCTCGGGTCCGACGAGGCGGTCGGCGCCTGGGCCACGAGATCCTGGTCGCCCTGGCTGCTCTCTTTTCCCCAAGGGTCCCAAAGGACAGGTTTAGGGTTTAGGGTCCAAAGGACCCAGTAACTAGGTACTCGGTTTTAGGGTTTAGGGTTCCTTTAAGGGCTCCTTTAAGGGGTTTAGGGTTTAGGGTTACCCATCAATTAGGTACTCGGTTTTAGGATAGTAGTTCTGTAGGTTAGGGTTTTGGAGAGTATACGATTATTAGGTACTTGGACCCTTGGGGTTTGAGTGAGTCTTACATGTGTATTTGTGATGCATGCGTATGTGCGTGTGTGTGGATGGATAGATAGATAGATACATAGATGAATCTTCGTTTGTATATTTATACTTATCTAACTATACTGTTATCTAACTACATGATACAATATGCATATCTTACGGCTTAGGGCTGCTTTGGGTGTCAGGTTCAGGTTAGGTTGGGGCGGGAGGGTAGGAAATAGCAGTTTCTTTGGCCCTCCGTGCGCGACGCGCTTTAAGATTCCGCGCAGCACTGTCACAACTCAGATAGAAATGGGTAGTTGTATACAGTAGGGTTCGCTTTTAAGTCTCAAACTTAGTACGGCACCCTCTTCGAGAGGACCTTAAAAGGGGATTTGGAGTACATATAGTATAACTGCAATAAGGAACCCTAAGCGATAATATTGGATTTTAGGCTTAGGGATTAGGATTTAGGGTATAGGGATTACCGCTTCGGGTTTAGGGGCTCCTTTGGGATGTACAGGGGGATGTAGAAGGGTTTTAAAAGCGGGTTGGAGTTTAGGATTTAGGGTTTAGAGTTTATTGGCTCCTTCAATGATGCCTATGGGTTCCATCAGGGGTCTGGTGTCTTGATTTTGGCTTTCGGGCTTGGTGTTCAGAGCTTGCGCGGGACAATCATAGTTTGCGTTAGCGGTATTTGAAGGCAATGGGTTGCAAAACAGGGCTATATGGTTGGATATCATTGCTAATATTACTCGTAATATGTACGGTTGAGTTTAAGACGTGAGCTGTGCCAGATTTGCGGGCCACAGGGTGGGTTTCTCGGCTTTGGGTGTAGGGATTTAGGGTCATAGGGCTACTGTACCTGGTATGATTTCTCAGCTTCTTCACAATTCTTCACAATGCCTGGAGTGCTGCAGGATTGAAGGTTTGGCATAATATGGGGGTTTCCGAAAATAGGGGACCCTAATATGGTACCCTAAGTACTAGGATCCTTATTATAAGGACCCCAAAATAAGGTACCCCCAGTTGTCGGAAACTCCCATATAGAAGCCTAAGTTGTTAGAACCAGGTTTTGGGGCTCAATATACTATACATGTAATAAGGGACCCCCAAAATAGTATAGGTAATTGCCAAGGCCCCTATACTCTCACTGGCCCAAAAGCCAAGGAAATAAAAGTTGAAACTTTCAGAACCGACTACCTTATAAGAACCCCAAAAAGTTGAAAAGTTGAGTTTACAAAACCCTAAACCCTAAACCCCTAAACCCTAAACCCTACACCAATAAGATATTGAATCCCTCACCCTGCGAGCCTCGAGAGGCTGGTCTCACCGGGTGCGCGACGGTGCTCGGTCGTGGGGTCGTCCCCTTCTGCGCCTCGGGAAGATAGGGAAAATTGGGTTCCTTTTAAAGGTTCAGCGCTTGGGCCTTAAGGCTTAGGGTTTAAGTCCTTGGAGAATTCCTTTCAGAGTTTACAGGGCTGAGGGTTTGGTTCATTTAATGGTTGTAGGGCTTAAGGTTTAGAGTACAGGGGTCAATTCTTTGAAGGGTTCCTTGACAAGGGTTCCTGTAACAAGAAGGGTCTTCTATAGGGGTTTGTTTATACGGGTTCCTTTTTGAGTGTTCCTTGCTACAATAGGGGCTCCAACAGGCTTCCACTAAGGGTTGTACAATATGGGGCTCTATAGCGATTCCTTGAACAGGTATTGCTAAACAGGGTTCCTTGAACAGGTTTCGTTACAGGGTTTCCTTGCAAGTGGTTCTACAAGGGCTACTGTAAAGGTGCTAATATGGCGGCCTTTATCTGGGTAGTTCTCTAAATCTAGGTCACTTTTTAGGTCACCAAAATAGTACAGCACCCTTATAAAAAGGACCCTAAGAGGGACCCAAATAGAGAACTACCCATAAAAGCTAATGCAGCAACACTCTGACCTGAACTCGTTCCAACGATCAACGCCCCTATGTTTGATGGGGTGCAACTATGAGCTGCTGATGTCCATTTGTTCTTGATACTGGTATTGCCATTGCCTTTTTCTTATTGTTCTTACTACAAATACTATCGGTATTTATTTTCTCTCTGTTTTATGTTACTATGTACTGCTAGGTTTACTATCGTTCTTACTGCTATAATGTGACATTAGCATTCTCACGGTTTTTTACTACTATTATTATGGCGGTTGTTGTTGCTATCATTGTCATTGTTCTTGTTAGTACTTTTATATTAATGATTGCAACTGCTAGTATATTGCGAATATTGAGGTAATAATAATGGATGACTGGAATGGTCAATCCACGCCAAGACACGCCTATTCTCAATTACTATTGAAACCACGGTTGTTATTGAATTAAGACTAGGATTATTGTGATGGCTGAGTCTGAGTAGAAACCGGTTCTAGCTGTCGCAAGTCCGTAAGCACACTGCCAGGCTTGACTCGATGATCTGCAAAGGACTGGGAGGACGACCTGGCAACAAAAAGCGACGGAAGGACCTAGAGTGTATAGGGTTTAGGGTGAAGGGCTCATAGGCTTGAGGTGTACATAGGGCTTCTTGTGTTATAAACTTTGCGCTGGGGGATTATGGGGCCCAACGTAATGTACGTACATACATACATACATAAATACATACATACAGAGATGCATATCACATACTTACATACATACATACATACATATATACATAAACACACATATTCACACAGTATGTATGCATCCATACTGTATATATATATATACGTGTGTGTGTGTACTGTGTGTATGTATGTATGTATGCATGCACAGTATATGTATGCATCCATACTGTATATATATATATATATATATATACGTGTGTGTGTATGTACGTATGTATGTATGCACGTATGTGTGCATGTATGTATGTATGCATGTATGTATGTATGTACGCACGTATGTAGGCATGTATGCATGTATGTACATCTCTCTCTCTCTATATATATATATAATATGTATATAGATGTGTGTATTTATGTGTATATATGTACACACACACATATATATATATATATGTGTGTGTGTGTATACATATATTATATGATTTGTGTAAACATGAGTGTTTACATATATATACACGATACATTTATATATGCAGATACACATATACGTATATGTATGAACGATCCGCTTCTGTTTAGCAATCGGTTCATTTGTGTATTTATGTATCTGTTTTTGTTATGGCCCCCGGCGTGCCTTATCGAGCAGGACACCTTATATCCGAAATCTGGACTGTCAGCGCGATTCTCCAGGACATTGGGCATTATCATGGGGCTGAGTTCAAATTACCTATAGTTCCGATTGCAACTCAACACATTCTAAGGCACTCGTAGCTTTACTTTCTACATCTTTCATCTTCCAAGTAACCGATGATGGAGTTCAGCTTAACACGTGTAGAAAGCTAGCTAGCCAGCATTGGTTGTTCCTCCCGGTGATGTAGGCGCCTTAATAATTAGAACGCGTTTCGGACTCCTCTTTTCTCTATGATATAACACTCACAGAGAACCCTAAGTCCTGAGCCATAATATTCATGTTTGCAAGTATTTAAGAAACTTCGATACTACCCATTCACACGGAGCTTTGCTGCCAGGACCTCCTTGCTGGGAGAGCAGCGTCACACGGGCGAGGTGACCCATGTCCTGCAGGAGTGGGACTGAGTGACCGGGTGTAATATAGGTGGCTCAACTTAGGGCTTAGGGTTTAAGTACCGGATGTAATGTAGGGGCCTCAACAACTGACTTGTCGAGTATCCTGGGGGAACTAAAACCTTCGGGATTATAGATATGAAGCCCGAAATCCTAAACCTAGCAGCTGCGGGCATTCTCCCACTGCACGAGACCAGAGGCTGCGGTTTCAGAAATTTTGTGGAGTGAGATGCTGCGTCCGCATCGGTGTCGCATCTCCCAGACTATATATATATATACAGTGCGAAGAATGTTTCAGTACGCAAGGCTGAGCCAAAGATGGATGAAGTCAAACGATTTTACATGGGATTTAGAGACAATGAGGCATCCTTGTTTGCTACAAACACATGCCCTGAATAGTCGGATCCACACAAGGATGCCTACATACAGTACCCGAGGACTAAGGCTTATGGTGGACCTGCTCGACGATCGCTCAGGGTTCAGGGTTTAGGATTTAGGCCTTGGGGTGTCAGGTTCTAGGGTTCAAGATTCAGGGCAAGATCTATTCGGTGGAAGTGCCTGGGTTCAAGGGGCCAAATAGTTGCTAAGTCTGCGAAGTCCCACAACACCAGGTTCCAGTCCTCCGCAGCATCCATGGATGGCCTCTCACGATTTCTGCGGTGGGGTAGTGAGTAGTGCCAAGTCTAAGCAAACACTTCCGATTGTGAGCCACAAATCATGGCTCAAGACTCAGTTTGTGTCATGTGATTCCTGTTCATTCTATTTGCTCCCCAACCCTTTCGAATATGTTGCCTGGGGCAAACACAACGTCGAGACTTTTCTCGTGTGGTTGATATAAGGGACCTCTGCAAGTCATATAGATGAACAAAATTCGTAAAACATTACCATTCGGCTTATATTCTGAAGTCGTCGGGTCCGACATGATGGCCAACGGCTGACGCAGAGACGTAAAGGAAGAGTGCCCGGATGGATTTCGGCTTTTCGGCACCTCCAACTTGAGGCCAAAGACCCCAAAGGCCCTTCCTTTATAATAAGGGTACCCTTTTTCCTAATATTCAGTTTTAGCCAGAAGACCCTAAACCAAAACGAACAAAAGGGTACTACTCAGGAACCTAGGAACAAACAAGAGGACCCTCCCGGATCAAGATGAGGTTTCTGACCATCAAAATGCTTATGGGGTCTACGGGGAGGAAATTAGCCCATATACCATAAAGGGATTCATGCTACCCGCGTATAGGGCCCTTACTTTTCAGGGTCCTTTGGTCCCCCAGGTAAGGAAGAGGCTTCCGGGCTTGTAAACTTCGAACCTGTGCCACGGAATGGAGATTGAGCAGCATACCGTAGAGGCCGTAATAATTAAAATAAGCTTTTGGGGCCCATTATACTATAAATATCCCAAGGAACCCCCCACAATAGTGTTGGAAATTACTTAGGCCCCTACATGGCCCACATTAGGTTTTCAGGGCTGGACGTAAAGACTGTACTAGTAGGGTTGTACAGCCGTAGCAATCAGAACATGGTCTTCGGGTTATTATCCGACAAAGTATTATCACAGTGGAAAGTATTGGCAATCACTTGGGCTTCTATACTAATTAGACGACCCTGATTCGCAAGCCGTCTCCCATAATGGAGATCAAATGTGGGATCCCTGTATGAATGAATTGCAACAACAGATGGTGGTTCAGACATTAACCACCACAACATCATCGGAGCCCTATGACCCTCCAGGAGCAATGACATATCGTAAGGGTCCACAAACCCAAAGCCCTGCAGAACCCGTCGAAAAAACGCCACGATACCCTGAATGAAACCTATCCTAAGGCCCAACCATAACACCCAAAGCTCAGGTGCTATGAACCCGTTGAACTCAGAGCGTCTGGGGTTAAGGGATAAGGGTTACTTCGGGTTCAGAGGTCCGGGTTTCTGACTTCCCCCCCTCCTGCCCCTCCCAAATTCCTCTTCCAGGAGCGGTCACCATGAGATCCCAGGCCTCCGAAAAAGTGCTCTAGACGAGTTTAGAGGGGTTTAGGGTTGATAGGGGTTTAGGATCTAGGGTTTAGGGGTTTAGGGCTGCTAGGGGTTCTTCGTAAAGGGTTTTGTCCGGGCTTTCATAAGGTAGTGGTTTAGAAGGGTTGGATGCGATTTTATGAGGGTTCGCTTTATAGTTTCACAGTCTTGCCCAAAGGATTTTGAGTATTTTTCTACGGGATTTGTAAGGGCTTTCTACTCTCTTCTGGGATTTCCCAAAGGGTCCTAACTACCGTTATAGTAGAAGCGAGGTTTTTTCAATATTAGGAGCTACACGTAAGACTTGGGGAAGTATCCCCAACCCTAAACCCCTAAACCCTAAACCCCTAAACCCTAAACCCCTAAACCCTAAACCCCTAAACCCCTAAACCCTAAATTCCCACCCAGGCCTGCTTCGGCCGTACCCACCCTTTTTCTAGGGTGCCTGGACCCAGAGGACGTCCGGCAGTGATTGACACCATTACTTGGATGGACAATGGGTNGTTTTCTCAGGAGGTTGCAACCTTGTGTCTAGACATGGATATGCCGCCCCCTCACACCCCTGGGAGTGTAGGGGCGCCATCCTACAAAGAAAATACTGCCGCTGCGCGGCGAGACGCCCCTAAACCCTAAACCCCTAAACCGCTAAACCCTAAACCCCTAAACATATATACCTATTAGTATTTAAACCCTATAGTCTTCGTGGCTATTGATCAAAACTCGTGGCTGTTGATCATAACTCGAGGCTATTGATCAAAACTCGTGGCTATTGATCAAAACTCGCGGATATTGATCAAAACTCGTGGCTATTGATCAAAACTCGTGGCTATTGATCAAAACTCGTGGCTATTGATCAAAACTCGTGGCTATTGATCAAAACTCGTGGCTGGTGATCAAAACTCGTGGCTATTGATCAGAACCCGTGGCTATTGATCAAAACTCGTGGCTATTGATCAAAACTCGTGGCTATTGATCAAAACTCGTGGCTATTGATCAAAACTCGCGGCTATTGATCAGCCCTAGGGTTTAGGCCCTACGGTTTAGGCCCTAGGGTTTAGGCCCTAGGGTTTAAGCCTCAGGGCTTAGGCATTAGGGTTTAGGCCCTACCTGTTTGGGCCCTAGGGTTTAGGCTCTACCGTTTTTGGCCCTAGGGTTTAGGCCCTACGGTGTAGGCCCTAGGGTTTAGGCCCTACGGTTTAGGCCCTGGGGTTTAGGCCCTACGGTTTAGGCTCTAGGGTTTAGGCCCTACGGTTTAGGCCTTCGGGTTTAGGTTTAGGCGCTAGGCCTAGGTTTAGGCTCAGGGAAATGGTACGAGGGTGGGGAGGGGTATTTCCAAAGGCAAGGCAACGTCATGTCATAGGCTACTTCATGCACAAGTTTGCAGGGATGGTGGGTGTAAGAAGGTTGTCCCTCGCCGCTACCTTGCCATCCCAGACGAAGAAAGAAAGGGCAAGGCCTCGGGACTTGGTACCCCGAGTGTGGGTTTACCCCGTATCTGTCTGAAATAGGTGACATGCTCCGTCAAGCATTAGCGTCAACATGTATACAAATCTCTAGTACTTATTTCCAACTAATAGATAAGATTATAGTAAAATTTTGATGGTATGCAAAACACTGTCTATTAAAGTCAAGCTGAAAGAAGTAGAACCGTTATTCCTAATGTGAGGGGATTCTATGGGCGGGTGGGGTTTCTTCTTGAAGATAGCTTGACAAGAAATAGCTTGACAAGAAATTNTTATTCCTAATGTGAGGGGATTCTATGGGCGGGTGGGGTTTCTTCTTGAAGATAGCTTGACAAGAAATAGCTTGACAAGAAATTTTCAAAGTCAGAGCTGCTGAACCCTAAACCCTAAACCCCTAAACCCCTAAACCCTAAACCCCTAAACCCTAAACCCCTAAACCCCTAAACCCTAAACCCCTAAACCCTAAACCCCTAAACTCTAAACCCCTAGACTCTAAACCCTAAACTCTAAACCCTAAACCCTAGGACCCTGTGGGTTTGGTGCTTCAAAAGCAATCGGTTCAAGGCTCGGGGCTGCCAGGCTTTAGGCATTGGCGGCATTGATGCTCGGAGATGGGCAATTCTTAGGGGAACTTAGAAATCATTTTTAATCTTTGGTTATTATAATCCCTAAGAAACAGCTAGAATTATAATTTTTGCTAGGGGTCTAAGTTCGGTATAGAATTTGGGGCGGGAAAGGCTTGCTTTCGGGATCAGGCTCTGGGGTGTAGGCTTCGGGATTGGACAAGTCTTGGCGTGAGCATGGATGAGTATCATGGATGCATGGCGCCCCCCCTAAACCCTAAACCCTAAACCCTAATCCGCATTCTGCCACACGGAGTTTCGGACTTGCGGTTTGGGACTCGAGGCCTTGAGAGGTTTGGGTCTTAGGGCGCATGCTTTCAGGGTTTCGACTGTAGTCGGGTTGAAGCTTTAGTTTAGGATTCTTGCTTGAGACTTCACAGCCAAGGCTCTGTGCAGACATCTACTGCACCAGAAGGATGTGCGCTTTTTTAGCGACAGCTGTATACAGCAGGTCGAATCTGGTCAGGTCGAATTTCAAAGTTGTTCATGTGCAAGTCATGGTGTGCCCATCTGATTCCAGGTGGCGCTGTATAGAAAACCGCTTGGTCCCCGAATATGGTTCCTTTGCACCTATCTCTTTCAGCCCTTCATCCACTTCGTGTCCGGGAACTTCGAAGCTACGCAACAGAACCACGTCGGAGTGTCAAACGAGTGCAATTCTGTTCACTAGACTATTCCAAAACGTAGTCGCAGAACCTAGCCATGAGGACCGAAAGAAACCTAAAGGAGGCCATATACCATGATAGATGGGATAACTCTGTTTTGGAGTTTATTGACTCAGGTATGAAGCCCCATACCTTGGGGTCATTTGGTCCTCAAGGAATTGAGAGAGAGATAATTGAAGCTCTCAGCGCACAGCATTCGAATCTAAATGCGTGAGGCTCACATCCTCAGGTTCTACTAGAGATGCACTGGGCGAATATAGCCGCCCATTACTGGCCACTGTGGCTGACCAGGCATAGGCACAGGCTGCGTACGATAGCTCGAGTGGTCAGATTGCTGCCCACCCATGGGGAAAACGAGTGGTGTAGACGATGGAAAGGTTCCTTAGAAGTCTGCTTGCGGGCTGTAACTTCTACATGACACCTGTTATCATGGTAAGCTTGCTCATCATGTTAACATCGCTCATTTCAGGAAGGATACAAAACAAACCAAAATCCAGAATGCCGTAAGAAGTCTCTTCAATAAGCCTTGAGGTTTAGGTGGCCGTAACTTGTATCCTGGATCCTGCTCTTCAGCTCTCGAACTCGGTTCGGAGCTGCGAGAAGGCTTCTTGAGTTAGTACTCCTCGGTTCGAACTGCAAACCCGTCTATGTTTCAGCTTCCTAGGTTCCCATGTAGCTCGAGCCGGCCATGGATGTGCTGCACGACGTCGATCGCGTCCCTTGAGCACCTCAGGCTTTAAGGTTTAGAGTTTAGGGTTGAGAGATTGGGTGAGTCTGGGGTACACAGGCTGCAGGATATCAGAGTTGGGAGGATGTGCTGTTAACTGCAAACACTTACTATGCTACATTCAACTCAGGTCAGTAACAAGAACCCTCAAGACAATATTCGGCTTGCTCTACCTGAAGTGCCAAGAAATCATGATTGGAAGGGCTATAGGTGGGCCCAAATAGAGCAACAAGGTTTAGTGTGTTGGGTGTCGTCGGTATATCAAGTTTCCCAGCAATAATCCTACACTTCTCTGCAAATGAAACTCGAAACTGGCTGCATCATGCAAGACTTTGAGGAATCGGAAGACTGGGTGCCCACGATCCACTTGGGACCTAAATTTCTGCGTATATGTCTTCACATTTTACATGTGCATATATATATATATACATGCATGCATGCATGCATGCATGCATGCACGGACGTACGTACGCAGGTAAGTAGGTATAGTTGTTGGTTTGTTTGCTTGTATGCTTATATGCTTATATGTGTGTACATGTGTGTATATATATATATATATGTATATGGTGCCGCGTCGCCGCGTCGCAGGCCCCCCCCCCATGGTATGCCCCCCCGCGCCCGCCNGCTGTTGGAGCTGCCACTAGATGGTGGGGGGGGTGCTGGGGGGGGGCGGCCAAGGCTCACACGCAAACCCTTCGCAAGCCGTAAACCCTATAATGTAGCGCGTGCTCCTGTTTTGATTAACCTTAACCTGTACTTTAAACTCTACACCCAACCCTAAACCCCGCCTAACTGCAGGCTCTAAGCCCAAAGCAGAACATCCTCCCTAAGCCCTTGTCGACTCGAAGCCTTATACTTTTTAACCGTGAACCCAAAACTCAAAAGCTTAAGCTAAACCCTAAACCCCAAAACCACCTTACAGGGGGAAGAGGGACCCCACACCCCACACCACAGGGGAGGGGGGGCCCACCCTATTTCCGGACCATTGACCTTTGGGGGGGGNGGGGGAGGGGGGCGGGGGCCGCGGAGCGCGTGACCCGTATATGTATATATATATATATATATATATATCTGTGTGTGTGTACACGTGTATGTATACATCTTCTAGCACTCGCACTCAACCAATTCAGGCGAGGTTTGGGAGACAGACCAACTGACCAGTCAAAATAATTACATACCTGCATGCACACATGCATGCATACATACATACGTATTTTGCTATTGGAAAGCATGACATGACATGACATTACACTACATAACACCAAGATACACCATATTACATTTACATACACATGCCTACCTACCTACTTACCTGCCTACCTACGTACATACACACGCGCACACACTCACAGACATGCACAACGGTTCATCTTCCCGGCACCTGACCCCTACGGCACCATGTCTGACCAAGGGCGTCGGTCCCAACTGGGTGTGGCCGCAGGCGGCACTCGAGAACCAGCCTCCTGTGGAAAGTCATATACGGGGTTTAGGTTTAGGGTTTAGGTGCAGAGTAGTGTGGGGACACCAGATATAACAGGGGTGCTAGATTGCTGAAATTACAGCGTTTACTTGACTTTAATAACGCGGTCATTCAGGGAGTTTACCCATAGGCTCCGTTGTAGTTCCTTTTTGGGGTTACCATATAGGATTCTTAATATGAATACCAAAAAGGAACTACTATAGAGCCTATGGTTTTTTTGGTCTATCATTACTGCTTACTCAGACCGCTGTCTTTTCGACAGGAACAGCTGTGCCAGCCCAGGGGTCTGAAGCAACTTGTTGCGCTTATTTTCAACTTTTTGTTTTTTTCTATGGACCCTTTTCCGACTGCAGGTACAGTCGAAATTCTATTTTCAATGGTTTAGGGTTTAGGGTGTTTCGGGGTTCGGGTTGAGTCAGATTGGACCTGGGTGCCAAACTCGACTAAAAGAGGTCTCGTCTCCAACCAAAGGAGACGAAAATCGATGAAAAAGCCGAGTGAAGCCCACTTCCTAACTAATGGCCATAAACCCTGAAACGTAAGTCCTAAATCCAGTTGCATCCGGGTAGCCGGCCGGTTGGATGCGGACAGGTCGCGCGTCTTATAGACCTGTTCCGCGCATCTGGTGGGGGCTTAGACTTGTAAAGCTCACGACTTTTGGGGTTCAGGGTTTATAATAGGGTTTAGGGTTTAGGGCCAGTTTAGGGGCTCAAGTTTGCGTGCCTCAGCGCTTTACAACTACACCCTTATAGAAGTTGACCTTTGCATAACTTGGTATTGGGGTAAGTCTCCCAACACATTTCGCCCCGTGGCGGAAAAAAAGCTAGCCGCGAGAAAAAGGTAAGAGACGATCCAACATAGGTCCCACCCTGGACCCCTGAACCCCCTTAACCCCTGAATCCTTAGCCACGAACCTACCGTTGCAGCCCTAGAGTCTTGCACGCCCAAACACTGCTCACAACCTTGCAGGTGTGTCATTAAACCGTACACTGCAAACAGCTCTATGAAGCATTCTTACGATACCACAATAGCAAAAAAAGCCGACAGAAGCAAATCAAAGCAGCAAGAGCTTCGAAAACCCTGGTAAAGCAGTTTTGAAAGCCTTGCAAAGCCGCTAGGCACACTTAACAAACAGCAAAGCCTGTCAACAGGAAAGCCGTTCTGACAAAAATGCACATAATAGAATAAACGGCCTACGAGCACAACATATACCTGAACACCTCTTCCCACTGGCCTCAAGTCTAGCCAGCTTCAACAACCCCTGAACCCTAACCCCCTAACCCTAAACCCTAAACCCTGAACCCCAAACCCTAAACCCTAAGTCCCAAACTCAAAAGCCCCCAGACCCTAAACTGGCCTGAAGTCTGTCAGACACTGCCTCCGCATCGGGGGAAACTGAGTCTAAGTCGCTGTCCTCAGCTCAGGTCGTTCGGGCGGTCCAAGGTTTCACAATTTAGGGCTTTGGGCCTGCTAAACCCTAAACCCTAAACCTCTAAACCCTATACCCCTAAACCCCTAAACCCTAAACCTCTAAACCCTAAACCCCTAAACCCCTAAACCCCTAAACCCTAAACCCCTAAACCCTAAACCCTTGGGCTTGGAGTTCAGGGTTTAGGGAGCAGGGTTTTGGGATTAGCATTTAAGGATTTAGGGTTCAGGGCAGGCTTAGCTCACACAGTCTGATTTAGAGTTTCATTCTCCTGATTTACAGTCGTAGTTATAGGTTGAGGGTTCAGGATATAGCAGATTGCAGTGCTCTGGGTCTTGCGTCTCAGTGGTTTGAGAAGCTATGGTTCAGGGGGCTTTTGGGTCTTTGAAGTTGTTTTGATGGTTTAGGCAGCGACACTACGGTGAGAGGTGCTAAGTTAAGACCCTGATGGACGGTAAACGGACTTCTCTCAAACGACCTGCAATCAGAAGAGGCCACTTCAATGAACTTTTCTGGGTGATAACTAGTGCATCCATGTTTGTACACTAAACACATATATACAGATACACATATTAGTGGGTGGGTGGGTGGATGGCATCAATCCTGAAAAGGATNCTCTCGCTCTCGCTCTCCCTCTCCCTCTCGCTCTCGCTCTCGCTCTCGCTCTCGCGCTCGCTCTCGCTCTCGCTCTCGCTCTCGCTCTCGCTCTCTCTCTCTCTCGCTCTCTCTCTCTCTCTCTGACTCTCTCTCTCTCTCTCTCTCGCTCTCTCCTTTATATATGTATGTATATAATATGCGCATAGTGCATGGGCATATGCATACTCTCTCTCTCTATATATATATATCTCTCTATATATATAGATCGTTATATGTGAAGGTAGATAGATAGACGGACAGATAGATTACACATATACATATATCTGCGCATATATTTATGTAAGATGTATATGAAGGTATGCACGTATGTACAATGTATATGTATGTATGTATGTATGTATGTACGTATGTATGTATGTATGTAACGCATCTGTCCGTGAGTATATTATCTCCAAATATGTAGATACATACATACAGATACATACACTCCAATGCGAAAACACATCCCCCCTCCCCCAAGCTTAGAGGATACCTGGCGTGTTCGGAGAAGCCCGGCCAGCAAGCAAGCAGGTGCTCGATTTGGCTCCGAACGATAAGGCCGAGAGGTGTGTTTGCAGTCTTAAGGTAATGGGATGACAGAGGCCTTAATGACTACTGTAGGAGAGGGTTTTAAGGACTATTTTCCTATCACTGTACATGGCCCAGAAAGGGATGGTCGAGTGGTCAAGGCTTCGGTGCCTAGAATCATATCGGGGATATTCAGAGCAGGGCTCACTTCTCAAGGGTTCGATAATACCGGCTCTACAATAAGGAGGGGATTTAGGGCTGGGGTGAAGCTATACGGTTTGGGGGTATGTTGCCATGTAACTATAACAAGGAGCACCAAGAAAATTACGTACGTAATCATGCAGGCCTTGGTAGTAACCATCCCAAACATCACAACGCAGAGTGGATGCCGGACCTGTGCATTGAAGACATGCAGAATGCCAACAACACAACAAACACCGCATCGGCTAAACCGCTGCATTATCAGATGTAGTACTGTGCCGAAGTCCTAATCTATACCTTAATAACGAAACGAGCCCTCGAAGGGTTTATGGTTCATATACCTTGTAGGGATTCGGTATACAGCACGTATTTTTAATTGCCTTTTGGTCCCTAAGATACTTTGCAGAAAAGAATCGTCGTCCACGAAAGGGTTCCAAAAGGAACCGCAGCTGCTAGTGTCGTCGCCGAGAAATACCACATACGGGGTGCCATGCTCCTCAGATACTCTTCACGTTCGTGCGAGGAAGGAAAAACGGCCGAAAAGCCCCAAAGTCCTCCAAACTAGAATCAATCCTCAAGCCATGTAATCCCGCAACCCGTGCACCCTGAACCCTTAAAAGTCTTAGACCTTGAGTGCCCATAATGACCCTGAAACATTAAATCCCGTGAGCATGCCAAGAACCACCACCCGAGCCCTAATCCTAAATCCATAAAACATGCCCGGCAGCGGCCAAAGCGGTTTTCAAACTGCCCTCCATCCTTGTCCATAGTTGGCATAGTGTTAAAAACTATAATTTCGATTCGTTCTTGGGCGTAAGTACCCATAAAAATGAAAAATGCTACCCTAAACCCTAAACCTTAACCATAAACAAATGAAATGCGACCCAGACTATGACACAGCATCTGGAAGCCTCGCGCGGTGGATTCCGACCACTGGTGCGAGATCCCCGTACAAGCCTCGGCCTCGAGCGCCGGTTCGGGTTCGGGTTCGGGTTTCGGGTTCCTTTAAAGGGTACTGCAAGGGTTCCTTTAAGGGATCTATAGGGCTTAGGGGTTTAGAGGTTGAGGGGTTTTAGGATTTAGGGGTTTAGGGTTCAGGGTTTGTGCGTTAATTCAATAACTTTAGTGAGTCTTAGTGGTCCGGGCTAAATAGGGATAGAGGTTTTGTGATTAGGGGCTTCGGGATTTTGGTTAGAACAGAAGGGGGAAAACAGAAGCTGGGCTTGAACTTCTGATAGTTTTACATATCTTCAATCAGACAACACGAATGTTTACCTAAGGAGCAGCGAAGATAGGGTGCGTTCAACTCATGCTCGCGGAATTGCTCCAAGATAGAAGAACAACCCTAAATCAGCACCCATTCTAACACTAAACCCGGAACCTAGGACTCTAGGACTCTAAACCCAAGTGCCATGAACCCTGAGACAGCCTGAGACCCTAGGCTCTCAGACCCTAAACCCTGAATTCTGCAGTCTTTAACAACTTCCTGTGCCGGGCAGAAGCTTGCAAAAGCAAGACTCACCAACAGCACGACTCACCCATTTGTCCACCCGTGAACCAAGCAAGAGAAGACTACGCCCAGTCAAAAGAGCATAGCCGTGACGGTCACATCAGTGCATGAGACCACCCAAAGACAGTCCGATATCGGTCCTATACCGGTCCTGCAGCAGAAAGGCTGCAAAACATCAGCTTGACTGAGCCCCTTAATACCGAAACCCTTTATAACTGTGTAACAGGCACTAAAACACGAACCTTACTGAGCCAGCCCTGGATTCAGAAGAGAACTCTTCATTTGCATCTACGTATATCACTCAACCGTGGGGCATGATGAAAGCCATCCGGCTCTTACAAGAACAAACCCTGAACCCTAAACCCTTAAACCCCTTAGTCTTTTACCTCTTTCCATTTTCAAACCAGGAGACTGTGCTTTGAGACCCAGCGCTCTCCACATCTGCCGGCCGTGACAGCTTCTCCATGTCACCGGGCGTCTTCTGCGGGTCTGCGTCCCGGCAGCGGGCTCCCAAACTCGACGTTCAAGGACTGCTTGCCACTCGTGAACCGGAAGATAACACTCTGAGATACAACAAGTGTTGAAAAAAGAACAACTAGGTATAAACTGAGTCTGCTAAACATATGTCCGGAACGCCGAGTCTGTCAAGAGATCCAGCCTCAAGAGGCAACTCAGGTGCAGCTGGGCGGTTGGCGCTGCTCTGATTTCACTTGCTAAACAGACTCAAATCAAATTCATCTTTGAGCCATGGCGGCTGAAGCAAAGATTTCGGGTTCAGTGTTGATGCTACTGCTATTGGGCCTCCGAGATTGGGATATACCTGGAAGTTCCGGGTACTGATACGATGATTATGACGATTCTGCTAAGCCAGGTGCCGGCAACTTGGAATTTACATGGGAATATAAGACCTTTAAGTTGTAAGTTTAGTTTTGTAATTTGGTGAGAACTACCCCGGACCTCCAAGCAAAGACAGTACAAAGCTTACTGAGCCTCCCGATTCGATCTGGAGGACTCCAAAACACCCATGAACTCCAAGAGACAGAATCCATGAAACAAACATAAACAGACACTAACGAAATTTTCTTGTTGTAACCCATCTAGTGTCCCGTGCAGCACGCTTATGTGTTCAACATCCTTGCCTTTCGCAACGTGCTCCGGCCCGCCGTTAGTATGCGTGCCGGTGTAGGTGCTCCTTGGGAAAGGTGTCGTCACACACGCCGCACTGGAGGTTCTAGGAGTGAGCTTCGATCATAAATTTCCATTACTCCGACCTTGGCTTACATAGCATGCATCAAAATAGCATCTACAGGGTCCATCTACGCATCAGATTAGGGTTTTGGCATATCGCACCGTAGGAAACTCTGTAACCTTTTTAGATCAAGCTTCCGCAGTACCAGGGATGTCCTTTCTATGAATTGCGCCTCGGGGCAGAAAAAGGTTTCCTAGGCGCTTGGAGCTTAAAGCACCTCATAAGCAAAGCCCCTCCGAGCAAGCACCAAACACCAAGCCCTAAACTCTTTCAGCCAGCAGCCCTTCTTCATACTGAAGCCCAGCGGCTTGTCATAGAAGAAACGCTCCGGCCCCGCGGCGACACGGCCGGGGCGCCCTTCGCTAAGGCTTACGCTTGAGGATTTACGTCCTCATTTCAACAAGCTCATGGATCACGTTTCAGCAAGCTTTCAGTAGTACAGACGTACACAACAGCAGCTTTACACCTGGACCCGTAGGCCGTAGGGGCGGCAGTAATCGTCGTCGTGGGCGTAGTCGTGGTGGTCGTGGTCGCGGTCGCGGTGGTAGGTGGTGGCGGTGGTTGTTGTCAGGGGGATGCACAGGAGTAGGAATAGGAGCAGCAGTGGGAGTTGCAGTCGCAGCAGTGAAGAGAGGCGGCCTGAGAGCAGATTGCGACAGGCTGAATTCGAGATTGCGGCCTGGGGTCGCAATTTAAGTCATACGCTGGCAAAGATTCGAAACAGTAGTGATCGAAGCCGAAGACGTTTCGATAGTCGTCTTCACAAAAAGCCTTCAAAATCTTTAAACCAAGTGTAGTCTGTTGCATCCAACAGAAGGCCCGGAAGCTTTGAATGATTCCGCTTCGAGCAAGAACCTACTGGATCTTGAACCACGGCAGCAGGAAGTTAGGCCAAACGCCCTGCCGTCTGCAGCTCGCAGAAGCACAACGAGACTACGAGTGTTTGTACTCTTGCCACCCCTGATCGGGATAACGAACAAGTTTATATGGAGAACGGAGGCAAGCTTACCTCGTCCCGCAGGATTGCATAGAACGCACTTGCATTCTAGCAAACGGCTGATATGCATCTTGCCCCGTCTTGGCATATGCCAAGTTGGCACTGCATATAGCTAACCACCTGGCTGGTGCCGACCGCACCATACATTACAGGGGCCTGAATAATTACCTATACTATTTTGGGGGCTCCTTACTATTATTACAGTATAATGTATGTTCTGATTAAGGCCCTATTTAGTTCGAGTCGCCTGCTCCCACTGACGCACCACGTGACGTGCGGCGCTGTGCGGCGGCGTCTGTCTCCTGCATCCAGCATAGTGAGCCATGTGCTCCGTCAACACAGCTGCCAGAAGCTCGCTCTACCGGCCTATGATCACAGCAGCTAGATATGTCAGGGACTAGAGAAGAAGCACGTTTTTCGCGCTTGCATGGTTCTGCTTTGAGGTTGCGACGAAGTGCTTGATTCAGCTTGATGAACTTGCCAGACGCCACCATTCGCGCCCGCAGTAGAACTCTCCGAATCCCTTTTCAGGTTGATGTTTCAGTGAGGCTTTTTCGAGCGGCAGAAGCACCATGATCGAAGCCCTGCATAATCTCGCCAAGTAGTGGGTCAATCCAAACCCCCCTCCAATTTCCTGGGCTCCACAGGCACGAAGTCCGCTGGTAAAAGCACTGTTGGCAGCACCTTGGCAAGGATTCGCAAGTAGGGTTGTGGGCAGGTCGCGATTCCTTTGAGTTCAGGGTAGGGGCTAGCTACCGAGTTCACTTGGCCTTTGAGGTTCAACTTCTGAACCTGATCTTCCGAAGTGCCCTGAGCCAGTACGGTTTAGGGCTGAGTGTTCTCATGTTCGGAGCACTGACTTTGCAAGAAAATGCCGATGGCCTCCATTCTAGTTCCTTTCGTTGGTTGCTTTGTTTGCATATTCTATGATCATAAGCTGGCTATCAACGCAACAAAGAAACCAAAAGCGAGATAATGGCGAGATTGGTTCGCAACCATAAAGACTCGCACAACACCTGCGCAACACGCCATCGGGCTGAGCCATGGGCCGTCATCTTCGTCGTAGCCTCAACATCGCTTCACTGCTCTAGGCCATTACTGTGGCGAGGTCCTCATTAAACGTAACCATAAATAAGGGCCAATGGCAGATATTATGATATCACTCCAAGCGGAGTGGTGCCAACCCTCAACCCCTAAACCCCTAAACCCCCAACCCCTAAACCCTAAATTCTTAACCCCTTACCCCAAGCCCCTAACCCCTAGACCCCTAAACCAAACCAAGCCGCAGCTCGAATCCCCAAGCTCCAGCTCACCCCAAGAAGCCTACCTTTTCGGGGACTTTTGTGAGGAAAAACCCTACCCTTTTGAGGACGTTTTGCAAGGACACTCTAATAATTTAGGGTTTCCAAAGGGTTTATAGGGTTCAGGTGAACCCTGGAGGACGAGGAACGTGACCTCCAACCCCTGAACCCACCATACTCAGGGAATTCGTTTTATTTGGAGTTGGGGATCTAATGGCTTCATCCTACATACACATTGAGGACTGCATCAAGCCTCAAACTAGCTGTAACTAGCTCCATAGTAGACACAGAGCCCCATGCGGTTTAAGCGGCACTTGGTCTCGAAGGCAGGGAGTTCATATCAAAGGAGCATAGAAAGCTCAAGCTCACGCCGCCTGTAGAGGACACAACGACATCATGTAGACAAGATGCGCACCACCTCGTCCGAAGAAACAGCAACAAGCACCACACGGGTAGTTCTCTAAATTAGGGTTTCTTTTCAGGTCCCCCAAATAGTACTTCACCCTTCTAAGAGGCCCTAACAGGGACCCTGATTAATAGAACTACCCATATATACCTTAGGGAAGATCTACAACATGGTACCCTCCGAGTCCATGAACACTCTCACACCTGAAAGGCAATTTACAAAGAAAACCATCAGACAGCTGTCTGATATCCTTGCTGCCGAATCCCGACACCCCCAAACCCAAAGCCCCTCAAATCTTCAAGCTTGTGAACGCTGTGCCAGGCAACGTGGACCTCCTCGCTCATTGCAGGGGGCATTGCACACAGCGGTCCTGCAAGTTCTTGTGCGCGACATGTTGGGGATTAAGCTGCGGGATAAAGATATTTCTTCCAGAGATTATACTCGGCTCATATCAACTACCCCAGACAGCTTCAACCTCACGCATTCCTTTACGGTTAAGTACAGCTTGCAACAGGTTTTGGGAAGGAACTAACCCGCCTCATTTTCTGGAGGCAAGGCCCCTTATCTTGAAGCAGTACATCGTAGCCTGCTCGTTGTAGAAACCCTTCAAGCCGTAAGGACGAACTGTGACTTCACGAGAATAAACCTCATCGACGGGAGGGTTTAGGATTTGTGGTGTTCTTGCTTCTGCTGCTTCCAGTTTAAGGATCTGGGAAAGGGTAGGTGCTGGGTACTATTTTTCAACTTTTGCTGAATGGGGGCAGCATCCATGGTAGGTAGAACATGTTCGGCGCTCCAACTGCACTAGCTACAGTCATGCAGTCGGCTCACTAGACTATACCTTCTTCTCTATTTTAACAGGAAATCTTGACATGAGTCTTTCATTCGCCCGGAGCAAAAAAAGTTTTGCCGGTCTCTATCTCATATCGTGGGTTCAAGTCGGGGTCATTAGTACCTAGTACTGAAAACACAGCCTGAATTCCCAACCTTCCATAGTCCTGGCCTGACTCTCAAACCTCTGCGTAACATGAACCAAGTAGATGAAACCGCAAGCATCTAGAAAGCAAAGTTCTGAACGCCCAAATGGTTTAGGGTCAACCGGAAACTCAAACGATTGCGCCAGGTCGCCAGGAGTTGCGGTTCGTGTTGCTCTTGACCTCAATGACCCCTTATAGTCCCTATGTAAGTATACTATAATACCTCCAAAACCTTCTTCTAACCACTGGCCCCTATACCAAGAAACCCTTTAGAACCTTTACTAAGGTTTGGCTTTCATGCGTGGTTCCACTACAGAAATATGCAGAATTTCTGATGGGCATCACCGTCAACTTCAGTCACAAGGCATGTCAAAACACAAACCAATATAGTGGCGACCATGTATTTGGACTCGCAACTCGGACTCTGCAGGCGCAGATTGTGCATCTAGTTAGGGTTCAGGGCTTCAGGGCTCCTAAAGGAATTTTACAAGGGTGCTACATAATGTCCGCCGTTCAGGATGTGATATTACGGAGGCTAAACCCGGAAAGTTTGCTCAAGTGATTTCGAGGCCCCAGTCCTTGTCCTCAACATTCCCCAAACACCAACATCATTCTCGAGTATCGTAAGGGAACTAAATGAACTAAAGGTTAACCTTTAGGATTAAAATGGGATGATAGCACCACAAAAAAACGAAAAGGTATCTACTCTACTACTCCACATCCCTAGACTAAACCCAAAGCCCTAAACCTTAAACCCCTGAACTAAATTCACAGCCCTAAACCTTAAACCCCGAAACTAAACCCAAAGCCCTAAACCTTAAACCCCTAAACTAAACCCAACGCCCTTTTTAAGCACGGACTTTGAGTGTATGCCGGCAGCAAGCTGGAATCTTACGCCCTAAACCTTAAACCCCTAAACTAAACCCAAAGCCCTAAACCCTAAATCCCTAAACCAAGCACGCTATATAAACCAACCAAGCTAAAACCCAGGAGCCGGTCCCAGTCCCATCGGCAGAAACAACCAGCTCCCATGATTTTCCAGCACTTTCAGAACAGTCTTCGGTTGTTGTTTTAGATTCTGTGTAGAGTTTGTATACAGGCGATTTCGAACGGGGCGATTTCGAACCCTAAACTTCATTTTGTGTGCGAGGGTCCGGAGTTCAGGATTTTGGCGTTAAGGGCTCGGCTTCGCGTGCTGAGGCCCCTCCGCCTCCTTTCACATGGTCTCCAAGAGCCAGCAATTTCAGGGTGCCTTACCATGCATTCCGTAAATGGCTCCTTAAAAAAAGCTTGGCGCAGTTAAGGTGCCCGGCGTAGGGGGAATACTGTAGGGGCTGAAAATTATAAGCGAGTTTTAGAGTATATTATAGTCTATATTACCTACAGTAAGGAACCCCCAGGAATACTGTTGGCCTTTTTGGTAGACCTACCCTAGATGCAAAAATGGCTCCTCGCTACAACGACCAAAGGAGCCCATTTGCAAGGCCAACATTCCTCTTGATGCCCCAGCAGCAGATCGCTGGGCGTATGTTTTTGTGGGGTTGAGGGATTAGGACTCTTGAAGCCCTTTGCCCCAGAATGTGGATGGCCAAGATACGCCGGGCTTCTTTCCACAACCGGCACACCTGGACATCAGCCAAAAATTCGGGCAAGGTTACTAAGGTTAGTGTTAATTCGTGTCGTTTGGCTAGAAAGCAGCGCAACTTTACTCTCCGATTTGCTACGGTAAGCAGCAAACGCGAGCTGCAGGGTGGGAACAGGGCAGCATGAAGAGTTGGGAAAGACCACACGGTACTCCTACTGCCATAGAATGCTACTGCCACTGCCACTCGCTACTGCTACACCTACTCTCACTCCTACTCCTGCTCCTACTCCTACTCCTGTATACTCCTACTCCCACAACAACAGCAACAACAACAACTCCTACTGTTACTGCTGCTGCTGCTGCTGCTGCTGCTGCTGCTGCTGCTCTGCTACTGCTACTACCACTAAGACTACGGCTGCGACTGCGGCTAGTACTAGTACCAGTACCAGTACCAGTACCAGTAGTAGTACTAGTACGAGTACTAGTCTTAGGAGAAGAAGCAGTAGTAGTAGCAGTAGTAGTAGTACTACTGCTACTACTGCTACTACTACTACTACTACTACTACTACTACTACTTCTACTACTACTACTACTACCAACACTACCACTACCAGTACCACTACCACAACAACAATTACTACTGCTACTGCTACTGCTACTACTACTACCACCACCGCTACCACTACCACTAACACTACCAGGCTCCCGCGATACTGCTGTGTTTTAACATCTTGTTTAACATTTCGCACCACTGTGGCATAATAGATGTTGGGGCTAGCATCGCTATACTATACTGTCTTTGTTCAGTTATGGACATTACCGTGGCTACTAGGAGTGCGAATGGCATTGCTAGAAAGAGCGGTTACTCGCTCATATACGCGCCTTAATAATTATAATAGGGTTTTGGGGCCCAGTATACTATAATTGAAATAAAGGACCCTCAGAATAGTATAGGTAATTATTAAGGGTTTTGTAGTAATAGAGCTCGGGCGCTTTACGAGGGACTCCATCTTGCCCGCATCACCGCGTAGACACGCGCCACCTCGGGCTCGACTGTCTGGGCGTTTAGGCGTTTCGAGTCACAAGGTGTAAAGTATATTTGAGTTTCCGAAAGTTAAGGATACCTTACCTTGGGGTCCTTATAATAAGGATCCTACTATTTAGGGTGCTATATTGGGGTTCCCTATTTTCGGCAACTCCCATATGGCTCGCAATGAGAGCTAGGTCTCTTGGTTTAGGCGCCTCTAAGTAAGGGCCGGGAAACTGAGAAACGGTGGGCTGAGGGATGGACGAACATGGGACAGTGGGACACATAGCAGTTTATGCACAACTGGGCTCTTTTTAAGGAATTTAATTCGGCTGGAATTGTGAAAAGGCAGGTAAGCCCTACCGCCACACCCAGAAAGCCCTAAACCCAAAAGCTGTAAGCCTAAAAACCGTTAACCCCAAAATTTTAGAACGTATAAGCCCCAAAGACATGTCTGGGATGCCGGGATGCAGTAGTGTGCGCCACAATGCAAGCAGCAGAGGTTGGTGGACGGTCCAGAGCTGGTACAGTACCTCCAGAAAGAGCTGGCGGCTAGGTACACGCTTTAGTGTATGGGTTTCAGGCTTCACAAGTTTACGGTTTAGGTTTTGGGTTTAGGGATTCTCCAAAACCACCTAAACTCAAAATCCTAAGCGCCCAAGCGCCTAAGCCTCCGAACCCTCCCGCCGACACGCAAAGACAAAGGGAGCACCGGAGGACGCCATCATGTTATAACATTACGGGGGCCTCTTCAAACTTAAGAATGGTGGAGCTTGCAGAAATATTTGTCCTGCAGTGATAACCTAAGCCCCCAAAAGTAGGTAAAATAATGGCCCAACTCCTCTAAAAGGCTATTATTCTACATACTTTTGGGGTCCAGGAAAAAGGAACCCCTAAGGAAAATGTCATGTCTCCAGGCTTGGGGGTGGGTCTTTCGGATGGGTAGGGCTTACCTTAATCCGGAAGAACCTACCTTTTTTAGGACTTATATAGGGAAATCAAAATATGGAACCCTAAGAAGGTAGGTTATTCAGGGTTAAGGTAGGATCTAGAGCGACTTATGAGGTGGGGTGCTTCGGTAGGGTGCCAAAGTTTCGCCCAAACAAAAACAGAGAGTCTGCGCTTCAGCTAGAAGTGAAAAAAAGCAACACCGAAACTCTAAACCTGGTGTAATCCTAAAATACCCAGACGCGTCTCAGATGTGCAAGCTGTTAAGTTCCGAAAACCTACATCTCAAACGCTGAACCCTGAACTCAGAAACTCGCAGATCCCGAAATTCTCAGCTAAACCCTGCACCCTGAACCCTTGCCCAGCTGAGTGTCAGCCAGTCAGCACCCTGAACCCTCAACCCTGCACCCTCAACTCCTAAATCCTAATCCCTAAATCCAAACCCCTAACCCCTAAACCCTAACCCCTAAACCCCTAAACCCCAACATAGCCCTGTTTCCCGGCACCACTTGCACATGGCCACGGATCAAATTGGCACAATCCCACACACTTAGCCAAACTTGCTGCGGTTGGCTGTGGAGGCTTCAGGGTTTAGGGTGCTGGGTTTAGGGTGTAGGGTTTGGGGTTTTGGGCTGCGGTTGGCTATGGACCTGAAGGGTCCATGTACTCAAATTGTATACACTTTGGCCCCAATGTACCATATAGGCAGTACTTTAATGCCTATGTATGTATAATTATATATATATATATATATACACACATATACTATTTGGGCACATGGACCCTTTTTTCCCCTATCGCATTGCTGGCGACTATGTCCACTGGCGAGGTCTGTTGGGATCCCACGAGGCCTTTGCAACTAATGTCCATTACGATCACAATTATTAGCTCGTCTTTGACGGGCTCTCAGCTCTTGTGGTTGCGACATACACTGTAGGGCAGAGGGTTTGGGGCTTATTGGCTGTGGAGGATGCCTCTGGATTCAAACATCTCGTGCTGAAAGGGTGAAAGGCCTCATCTATCTTGTGGGGTTTGGCACTACAAGTATAGCCCGTGGACCCGACATGAAAAACACTCTTTTTGCGCAAAACTCCTTCCGTGCTATATTCGACTACAACAATGATACTATACCTCTGGGCTCGCACTGTTTGTATTGCAGCTGCAGGCACATCCGAGTGAACATGTAGCTCTGTAAGACCATACGGGACATCAACAAGTCTCGCAAACGCGGCACCCTTAAGCCCTAAACCCTAAAGAAACCCTGTGTCCTCTGAGGCAGGGGGGGACTTTGGAGCTAAGACCTGCGCCATATCCAACATCCAACATACCAGGACATCCGCAGTTTTGTGCGCTTTGTGCCGCCGACCGCAGAGAAGGCACACACGACAGGAAGCAACCCCACCCTGACCATACCTGGTCTTCCAAGCAACCAGGGAGAAAAGAGTATGCACTTTGATTTCATAGTAGTTACTTTAAGGAACAAATGGAACATGCAGGTCCCTAAAAAAAAGAATCAAAGTCAGATCCAGAGCCCTGATACGCTGTCACATCGGCCACAGTGAAACTTGAAAACAGTCCCAAGAAATCTGGAAACGGATGAATCACCGGCAGACCACACGTACTGCACAAGACTACTAGGCCTCAATGGATCTCTGATAGATTTGATCGTAAAGCCCCGCAGCCCCCTTTATGGTCGCACATAGGCACGTACTAACTATGTCCCCCTGAATCAGTGAAACCTACGTCCTGTGGGAGCTCAGGGCACATGAAAGTAAGTAACCTGAAAAATTTATCACAAGGAATCCTAAGGAATAATGTTGGCAACAAATCTAGGCTTCTATACGAGACTTGAAGCCCTAAACTGCCGAGGGCCCCCGGCGCTTTTTGGGTGGGGGCGGAGGAGGCATGGGATTTGGCCCACACGAAGCCGACTCCTGCAAGGACTCGGGCTCTTCGGGTTTACAAGGGCTGAAAGACTTTTCGCGTTGATAGAGTCTTTACTGTAGGCTTTCCGTGATGAAGTTTTTGTTTATAAATGCATATATGTTTATATCTATCTCTCTCTCTTTATATATATATATATAATATACATATGTATATATATATATATAAACATATGTATATATATATATATATATATATCGGGCATGTGTAACAACCCTCCCAGATGTTGTCTGCAACAGAGTTCTTCACCGCTCCTCGTGTGGAGAACCCGTAGCCTCTGCGGGCTGGCTTCGGCCGCGCCTGTAACAGCAAAGGTTTTAAGCTTGAGGGTTTTACGGTTTCGGGTCTTGCTTTTTTTCCATCGTGTCGGAAGTGTTTTGTACGGTTGAGTGGTTAGGTGTGCACGGGACCCTGTCTAGGGTTGGGAACTGAAGCTTGGGGCAATGGGCCCGCTAGCTAGAGGTGATCCGATCTCAACTGAAGAAGATGCTGGAGACACTCGTGCAGACGGTTCGGCATCACCTTTTCAAGGGCTACCAGCTGGCAGCAGTCAGCCTTACGATTCGCGCGAGCAATGGACCCTAAAAACTAAAGCCGCTGCTCCTTTGGTAAAGGGTATGGGGACCTGCCGTTCAGCTTGTCAGTCTCGCGCTCTCACTGTTGAGAACCAGGTATAAAGTATATCACTGATCTTTTTACAGGGTTGGACACGCTTTCTTGTGAGAGACTCTGAACTCCACACGCTTTCGACCGACCCTTTCTAGACTAGACCTTTGGAAGCTGAACTGGTGTCCTGCAACCAGCTTTTTGTGCAAATCCTTTCCGAAGATCCCTGCAAACGTATGTCGGCACGGCGAGATTAAGGCAAACCTTGAGAGCCCAGTTACCTATGTCGTGGGCCGCCGTCCCTTAAGCCTTAAAACCCTATAAACGCCCTGTAGCACATGCCTCAAGACATCTTGCGGCACGGATAACCAGAGATAAACCAGGAACGACGGCAATCATCCCCGGCATTCTACTTTAAAGTCGTACCAAACAAGTGCATACTTTCTTGGGGCTAAGGGGGCTCCTGCAAAGCTGCAGCAACTTTAAGGCTCTAAGGCTAAAGTAAGTGTATGTGTATGCTGTATCGGTACAATAACCCTTCGATACCCAAATCGGGAGAAGTAGCCTTCGCCGCGGCAAAGCGCCTCGATGTGACGGCTTCCAGTCGAAGGCTTGCCGTTGTCTATGTCAGTGACAGGCACGTCAAGCCCTAAACATACGGAACGTGAACTACCTGAGCACGAATCAGGGCGAATGCAGTACACCAAGTTGTAAGCTAAAGAACAAGATCGCACTATTCAACAGCTGAAGGCTTAAGGCTTGCTTGCTATAAGTACACGTATCACTAGCGGTGCTTTGGAAGAGCTGATGCCTCAGTATCCAGCCCGGGCTGTTGAGGTCATGAGTTGCTATTCCAATAGGGTCTTGACGCACTATGTCCTGTAAGCCTTGGGACTTCGGAGTACTTCGGAGTGCAGTGGCTTTGCGATTACAGGTGCAGGTTAGTTGCAACACGCATAGCTCTTCTGGTGATGTTAGCTGCTTGGTCCATCCAGGATTGCTAATCCTGATACTGCTGGGACATGGACTACTATCGACTCAAAGCCCCTTTTAGGGTTTAGGGGTTTAGGGTTTAGGGGTTTAGGGTTTAGGGTTTAGGGCTGACCCCAAAGCTGGCTAAATGCCAAGGCCATGGCCACGCGATTCGGTTTTCTCCTCTCGCGGCACATGTTTCGAGTTGAAGGAATGAAGAAACGGTCAAGAGCTATGTCTAACCGTTCTTTGAGATCATGTGCCCAACAAAGTTTGTAATAAGGTTTGCGGCCATGCCACAGCCTAATACATGCAAAGGTTAGAGGTCATAAAGAAAAACAACCCAACAACAGAAATCCTGTAAACCCACCCTGCCGTTCGTCATAGCACAGTCCGTAGACGGAACCCGAATCGGAGTGCAAGGAGATGCACCCTCCTTTCGGGGGTTTGAGATTTAGGGTACCAGGGTTGTGAATTTCCATCCTTTGCATTCCGAGACAGTCTCGGGCCTTGACACGAGAACTCCTGCAGATCTATGACTCCACCTGAACCCGTATAAACCGTTGAGTTCAGCAGCCAACCTACATCAGATTCATCAGACCGCGGCGCAGCCTGCACGCCCGACCAACAAACTGACAAAACCAACGCAGCCACACTCTGCACATTCACTGAACCCCTGTGCTGCAGCATAGGCAATTAATTGCGCAAGACTCATCATAGGGTTCAGGCACCACAGCTGTTCAGGAAACCGTGCTACTTTCCATTGAGTCTCGTGTATAAGCCCTGGGAGCTCGGACCTACATGATGGGTGGTTGTCAAAAATTATGCTCCCTATTTTGGGGTCCCTATTATAGTACGGCACCTATGATTTGGGGTACCCAAAAAAGGGACCTTAATTTTGACAACTACCCACATGCTACCGGCAACCGCAGAAATTCCGATGCACTCGGTTGTCGACGCTAGACCGGAAGCCCGGAGATTGGGTTTAGGGTTTAGGGGTTTAGGGTTTAGGGGTTTTTTCCCTCCTAGGTATAGGGTTTAGGGGTTTAGGGTTTAGGGGTTTAGGGTTTAGGGGTTTAGGGATTATATAGGGTGTTGTGCAGGTATGCAAAACCTGGCGGCGTACTGTACCTGTACCGAAAACTATAGCTGCAAGAAACTGTTGCTCTTGGAGCCCTAAACCCTTTAACGTTTAACCCTAAACCCTCTTACTACTGCTGATGATATAACCCCTGCATTACCTTAACGACCCTAAAAAATGGGAATTATGGCATATTCCATATTATGGGTAATGCCGGAATTATATCATCAACCGTATCTCCGAAAGTAGAGGCTTCAAACCAAAACGGTGAAGGGCTGACCGGCGGATCTTTTTCGACCTTACCGGCCCAGATCAAGGCACCCGCCGTGAAGTCCTGGGGGCTCGGGTTTGGGGTTCTGGGACTTTGGGTTAAGGGATTTATAGGGTTGAGGGTTGAAGGATTTAGGCATCTTGTAACAGTATGTGACAGTAATCGCTTCAGGGCTTCAGAAAATCGATTTAGTGCAGCACCTTCTAGTTTAGTTTTCTTGGGTCTGTGGGCTCCCAGAATTGTTGCCCGAAACATGTTTGTATTTTTTTCTTGAGGTTGGGCCTAAGGTGAGGCCTAGAACAACGAAGGTCGCAACAGCCGTGCTTTTGACCCGAG
>BGNK01000168.1:110885-120986 GCA_003297005.1 Symbiodinium sp. clade A Y106
TGCCGAAACAGCAGGCCCTGGGAGAGAGACGACATGAGACAAATCCGCGCCGCCGACCCTACAAAGTGGAGAAAAGGTGAACCTTGTTGCCGAGTGCGAGCGCAGGTCCTGCCGACAAACCTGTTGAAATTTTGGTGGAATTTTATAAAGAAGGAATCGCCTCTTATAAAATTTCGCGCGCATTTCACGTCAAACTTCACGACATCTTCGCGTATCATTNCGCAGGTCCTGCCGACAAACCTGTTGAAATTTTGGTGGAATTTTATAAAGAAGGAATCGCCTCTTATAAAATTTCGCGCGCATTTCACGTCAAACTTCACGACATCTTCGCGTATCATTCTCGAAGCGATTTTGACCCGTGCTCGTTTTCACAGCCAAAACTTCGGACGCCAAACTTCGCGCAGCAAACTATTTAAAATAACAACAAACCTCGACATTTTGGCGTGAGGCAATCGGGAACAACCTGGAGTTTCCCAGAGGGTCCCTATTGATATGTACTACTATTATGGAACTTTATAGGTACAGGCCCGCCCAAAAACCATTATTAGGATGGTCTTTGGGGCCTATTCCATAATGGTAGTGTATATGGACGCTCTTGGTTTGAATCCTTTTGAATCCCCAAACCGTACCCCTACAGGGCTGCAGGCCTCAAACCCTTAAAGGCAATATGGGAATTTCGGAAAATCGGGGGCACCGAATCCTTTGCATGGTAGGGTCTTAATTATAGAAACCCTAGCCGAAAAATCCTTTCAGAAGAACTCTTAAGTTCTTCATAATTAGGAGTTAGGATTACAGCAAACCCCATAAAGTTGGAAACCTGGTTAAGGCCAAATAGTGCTGGGATTCCCTATACATTACTCTTAAGGATTGAGGCCATTGGGTTTCCAACTTTTTGGCTTCTACTGTAGGGGGACACTTGGCCTTCTCAAAAAGGTCGCTGTTAAGAGAGCTACAAGTAGGGTTGAGAAGGGTCCCCTTTAAGACGTCTCCCTCATACTACCTAGGATTAAACTCTCAAACAACCCTCACACATCACTCGTTCATAAGTCTGTGCCTCAAGAGTGCGGCTGATGTTCCGCAAGTCGCCAGCACAGGTCTTGCATCTGGAGTTCCTCGGCTTTGAGGCTTCAGGGTTTAGGGTTTACTTAACTAGGTATATAATTAAGGTAGCTTAACTACTTATAACCCCCCTTAGGTCACTTATAACCTTACTTACTAAGTCCCTTGATCCTCGAAGTGGGGTTTAGGGCTTAGGGCTTGGAGGCTTCCGTGGCGGGTTGGGGACGGAAGGCTTCGAGGCTTCCGTAAACCACCTCTCCTGGAGGTGTTGGAGGTCTAAAATCCACCAGAACACCTAGACATAGGAAGACCGTATATTAACAAGGCACTTGTCACAAACTATCGGAAGCTTCTATTCGAAGCCTCATTCTTTAAAAAACATCAATAAATACCCAAAACCAAGGCTTAGGGCGTTCTAGAATTATAATAAAGCTTTGTAAGACCCTCTGACACGCTTATGTACTCAAGCCTTGTACCCGAAGGCTCCATGTGCCCAGAAAAGTTTTTAAGGCCTAAGTTTATGCTATATGGGTACAGTACATGGATGCTTCGGGTCAAGACAAGCCAATGCTGGAAAAAAAGTAAAAGACCAGCATGAGACCCTCTAAACAAAAACCCCATGAACCTCTTGAAGATAAGCCTCCTAAAGCGCTTACAACAGCCCTATACACCACTCTAAGAAAAGCGAATAAAACAATTGTGATAACCCTATACGTCCCGAAAAGAGAAAGCTGAAAAGACCCAATATAGGAGTCTTAAAAATTAGGATGGCGTTTTGGTGTAGTATGCTATAACTATAATAAGGACCCCCCCCAAAAAAAAAAATGGTATTGGTATTTTTGAGCCCCTATACTATAAATACCTTTACGACAAGCCAAGGCTCAAACCCGAAAACCCTAAACTCTAAACCCCTGAACCCCCTAAACCCCTAAACCCCTGGCCCTAAACCCTAAACCTAAGCTCCTAAACCCCAAACCCCTAAACCCCTAAACCCCTGAACTTTAAACCCCTAAACCCCTAAATCCCGTGCATCTCGTCCGGATCGTCCGCAGTGACTGCTTGCATAAACCCCTAAATCCCTAAACCCCAAACCCTAAACCCCCCTACACCCCCTAAATCCCTAAACCCCTACACGCCTAAACTCCTCAACCCTAAACCCCTAAACCCCTGAACCCCTGAACCCTAAACCCCTAAACCCCTGTATCCCTAAACCCCAAACCCTAAAACCCAAACCCAAACCCCTAAGCTCCTAAACCCTGAACCTCTAAACTCTACGTAATATCCTAAATCCCAAGGCTCAAAGAGCTCGTGATCTGCTTCAAGGCCTCGACCTCCGCCTCACGGCGATCCAGCATAGCCTGAACGCCGCTAGGCTTGGGCTTCCTTTAAGGATTCCGGTAAGGGCAGGGTTTGATTTTTGAGGGTTTGGGTGGGGGAATTGAAGTTTAGGATTTAGGCTTCATGGCTCTAGGGTGTTTGGGATCAGGGTGTTGGGGGTTTGGAGTTGTAGGTGTGGGGTGAAGGCGGTTTGGGACTCTACTTAGAGGATCATGGGGCTTAGTAACTAGGGTTATAATTAAGGTAACTATACTTACAATTACTTATAACCCCACTTAAGGTACTTATAACCATACTTACTAAGTCCCATGATCCTCTAAGTAAGGGGTTTGGGATTAGGCGGTCAGGGGATTGGAGTCTGGGATTGAAGTCTAAAGCTTTCGAGGTTTAGGGTGCAGGGTTTGCGGTGGAAGAAGTCGATTTGTGCAGGTTCCTCGAAGTTTGGCTATGCTGTTTTATGGGGTGCTTAGGTGCTGAAAAAGCTTTCGGGGTTCTAGGTTCTGGAAGGTTCCGGCGAGGGCTTGAGGGCTTTGGCTCTCAAGGTAATGTAGGGGCCCTAATCATTAGAATAGGATTTTGGGGGGTTCCTTTTGTTATTTATAGTAAAATCGTAAAACCCTAAACCCTAAACTCTATACCCCCAAACCCGATTCTAATTATTAAGGCCCCTACATTAGAGTTGAAGGGTTGATGGTCTCAGGGTTCGGCGCCCAGGGCCTCGGGCTTAGGGTTTAGGGTTTAGGGCTTAGGGTTTAAAGGCTTGGGGGTCTTGATCAAGCCATTTCGGGGTGCTTGGGTTTTGCATAGTGGGCTGTGCATGTTTTGGACGGTCTGCAGGGTATGCTACACCTTTGCTCCTGCGCACTGAATTTGAAAGATGCTCAAAACTTAAACTCCAAACCTAAGTGCTAAACCCTAAACTCTAAATCCCTAAACCCAAAACCTAAAGCCCCAAAGAGGCAACCCGCCTGCCGGGTTCTCGCCTCTTGCAGTGCACGCTGCTCAGCGTCAGCAACCTGGCAGAGTCTTGGGCCTTCATCTCGGGTGTAGAGCACTGATATCTTCGTTCCAAGGGTTTGCAACAGTATGCGTAGTCAATTTTGCGCAGTAGTATAGGGCTGTAGATGGACACGAAAGGCTCTAAAAGTCTTGACAGGGCGGCTATGTTCTGGGTTTCAGAGGAATTGACAGATTTGTTCAGGGTTTAAGGGGTTGCCAAATGGCAAGACCAACCTTTTGTGAAGCACTGCTGTCTTGAGGCACCTCGCACTTAGATAGAATACCTTCACCTACCATAACCTACTTTTTTGTAGGGTCCCAAAACATTCTATGCCAGGATATGCCAGGGTTCATAACAAGAACCAACAAAAAGTAGGTTGTGGTAGTTTAGGTAACGAAAACCTCATATCATGGCTTCTGAAATGTTTCCATCGTATGGAGAAACCCTATATTATCATGATTTAAGGAACATGCCTTAACCCTTGATCGAAAAGCGCCTGAGCTTGGGCATTTCTCAAGGCCACAGCGCGCGCACCCTTGCTCCTTAGCTTGCACTTGGGCGGGGTTCTCTGAATTAGGGTCCGTTTGGGGGCCGCCAGTTTGGGTCAATTTCGGGCCAACGGAGTACGACACTCCGTCCTACACTTTATTCAACGTTGGGGTTCATCATCTCTTTCCCTAAGCTTACTGCTCTCCCACTCCACTCCTCCTCCTCCTCCTACCACTACCACACGACTACCACTACCACTACCGCTACGACAACGACCTCTACTACGCCTTATACTACTACTTCTTCTACTTCTACTGCGATCAAGCCTCTGCTCCTGCAGTCGCTGCAACCTCCCCTGAGCATCCGAGGCAGCGCAGCTTGCCTGGGCTTTGATGTAACCAGGGAGACAAAAGTATAAACTTTTGTTTCATAATGGTTCCCTTTAAGTAACAGATTTTCAAAAAAGTATGAATGTATGGTACTTCAAAGTCCAGTTGCCTCCTGCACGCTCCCCGCGCGCTTGTCCAGAAATCGTCCCAGAGCTCCGTGTGCCTGCGAGAGTCAGGGTTAAGGGTCCCTGAACCCAAAGACCTGGGCAGTGTATATCAATTGGGAGCTCTATCCTGGAACTTAACCCTAACAGAACAGGACCAACAGCGCTACTACCGGCCCCAGCAACAGTATTGTTTGCTTTTCGCCCCCCCCACCCCCCAACCGCCGCCACCACCGCCCACAACGACGATAACAAGAACTACTACAACGACGACAGCGACGACTGCGACGACGACGACGAAGACGGCACAGTGCCACTTAACTTACTTGTCGGTCATACGACTGCACAGCGGCCCATCAGAAGGAACAGTAAATGCTGACAACCAAGAACGGAATGGCAGGTTAGAGATCAGTTGAACTAGTCTGAGAGAAGTCATGGCAGCAATAATGACACAAGCCAAGTAACAACTGTACACGACATGGAATTCTTCTTCACCGCAAATTGCACCCTATCAACCTTTTGTAGTAATTTGCCTAGGCCATTCGTTGGCGCTTCTAGAACCTCCGCAACAACCGTATCCCTGTTGAAAGCCTACACTCTTACCAAAACAGCTGAGTACTACAGGGGCCTGCACAAATTGGAGGAGAGTTTGGCAGTGATTATAAACAGAACGAGCTAAGGACGATAAGTATAAGTGTATATCCTGACCAACCAATGGTGAAGTCCTAAACCCCTCCGATGACAACGCTCTGAAACCCCATATGATAGACTATTATAAGCCCTATTATGAACCCTAAACCTTATCGGCAATTTCCCAAGACCTCGTTTAGGGATCAGTTTTTGCGCCTCGGCAACCGCCCGGCTTGAGGAAATCCGTTGGGCCACCACCTTCTCGGCCTGCCGCCGCCTCCAGGAAAGAGGGCAAGGGCTCTATAGGTTTGAGTTGAACATGGTGTTAAAGGGTTTAAGGGTCTGGGTGAGTTTAGGGTTTCGGGGATGTGCATAGGCTTTCAGGAGCCATGTCACCTGCGTCCTTGGGTTGCGCTGGCTCCCGGCAGCAGAATAGCCAGAGACTCAACTTGATCAGCATGGCAAGCATCCGAAACTCTGCTCTCAAGCGTATTGCATCGGCAACTTGATCGTACCCAAAGAGCGGGGGAGATCCAATGAAGAGGTCATCCTCTGCTACCAGGCATCCAGCAACACCACCTATCCGACACTCACTGCAGCTTGTCTTACGAAGCCGGACTGCTTAACTACGGCCGTTTCACTGCCGGCCTGTAAAGTGTGCCCACTGCTCCGGTGCTGCTTATGCAATAGATAGCGGCTTAGAGTCCAACTTAGAGTCTTGGGGCTTGAGAGTTTCCGAAAATAGGGGGACCCTAATATAGTACCCTAAATAGTAATATCTAAGATCCTATTATAAGGACCCCAAAATAAGGTGCCCCTAATTTTCGGAAACTCCCACTTGAGTTTAAGCGCTTTAGGGCTAACCCGAGCCCTAAACACAAACCCCCGAGTCGACCCCGCGCCCTGCAACTCAACTCGAGGCCGTAGACCCTCTAAACCCAGAATCCCCAAGTACCCTTCAACAGAGCCCTGATGGTACTTAATAATGAGTATCCCTAAACCCTAAACCCTAAGCCCTAAACCCTTAAACCGTGGGTATCTAGGGTATAATATAGGGTAGTTGGGGAGTGCTGATGAACCCAGAATACCCATGGGTTATGGGTTTAGGGTTTAGGGGTTGTGGATTTAGGTGGTTGTCAAAATTATGGTCCCTTTTGGGGTCCCTAACATAGTACGGCACCTATTATTTAGGGTACCCAAAAAGGGACCTTAATTTTGACAACTAACCGTTTAGGCAACCCAGGATCCGAATTCCTAGAACGCCAGAAATCCTAAAACTTGGAGCCCCGACAAAAGGGCCTTAACAATTGGAGGAGGGTTGAGGGTTTAGGGTTTAGGGTTTAGGGTTTAGGGCTTAGGGTTTAGGGTTTAGGGTTTGGGGCCGGGCTCCTTTATAGTAAATTGTTGGTAATGATTTAGGCTTCTTTCTACAATAACACCTCTAAACTCCAAAACCCCAAGACCTGAAAACCCTCGAGCCCCTAGTAGGGACCCGTATAGAAACCCTGCAGACCTCTTGTATCGCCACCTTTACACAGCCGTACGGAAACCTTCAGCAAACCCTGTATACACACCGTAAAAGCTACACAAGGCTCGTAAAACTCTGTCAAAGTCCGCTGAAACCCCACTACATCCCACTATAAACTCCTAAACCCCAAATCCCACCCTCCGACATCCCTTCACCCCTGAATCCCTAGCCCTACCTGTAGCCGAAAAGACCTACCTTTTTAGGGTTCCTTATTATGGTTTCCATATATAGTTCCTTGAGAAGGTAGGTCTTTTCGGCTACAGGTAGACCCTAAGCCCTTAGCGACCCAGGGCCTCTGCGATCGCCGCTTCTCCGCCAAAGCTTCGAAGCCACCGGAACCCCGGGGTGCCTTTCGGCTGCAGGTCTCAGGGCTTTAGGGTTTTGGGTTTTTTAGGGTTTGGGGTTTTTAGGGTTTGTGGTTTAAGGTTTAGGGTTTTAGGGTTTAGGGTTGAGGGTTTAAGGCTTTAGGGTGTAAGGTTTAAGGGCTTAGGGTGTGCGGCTTATAAGGGGTTGCGGGTTTGAGAGTTAACGGCTTAGGTTGCTTGCTGTCGGGTGGTAGGGCTTAGGTAGTTTGAGGGTCTGGGATTTAGCTTTTCGTTGGGGGTGAAGGTTGACCCTGTTTTGTATAAGGGCTTGAGCCTAGCACAGCCTGCACCCAGGCACCTAAGATTCAATCATTGCTGCATGAACTCAACCACACACGCTCATCAGCCACTACTGCAACTCTCGAAGCGGACTTTAACCCTAAACCTACGTGCTAGACCTCAATCCTATACCCTGAATATGCGTAATTCCCCGACCATTTAAAAGACTTATGATGTCGAAGCCTCATGACACCCTAAACACGAAACCCAGAGCCTATGGCCCTGCACTCCCTACTCCGAGGATCATGGCACTTAGGAAGTATGGTTATAAGTACCTTGAGCGGGGTTATAGGTAATTAGAAGTATAGGTACCCTAGTTACTAAGTCCCATGATCCTCTAAGTAAGCTTGCCCTAAACCCATAAGACCCTTGACTAAATAAAACCGCGAGGAGCCACATACTCTAAAACCAGCGTCCTTCAAAGAGCTCTCATCAAGGCAAGCCAGAAGCTCGGATACGCCGCTGGCCCACTGCTCCTCTCTTAATCTTAATTAGGGCGCTAATCATGAGAATAGGGTTTAGCGTAAATTATAGCAAAGATCTAACATGGAACCCAAAGGGATTGTGCTGGCAAGCATGTCGGCTCGGCCCGCAGATGGGTTAAGCAGGTTTGAAATCGTCTGTGATGGGGCCTCCGCAAGGTGCATAGAATTTGGAGGTCACACGCTTCTGCCCTGATAAACTGGGCTGTTAAGTAACCAGGGAGAAAAAAGTATAAACTTTTATTTCATAATGGTTCCTGTAAGAAAAAGCTATTAAAGTATGGTACTCCAAAGCCCAGTAAAAGGGGTTTAGGGGTTAGGGATGATGAAATCAACGAACTTGGTATTTTGCGTTTGCGTGCAGGTAAGATAGCCTCTGAAGGCTCAGGGCTTAGGTGACGCCCTGAACTCTAAATTCTAAATCCCACGCCCTACATGGGGCCCCAAACACCTACTGCTGTTGGTTGTACCTCCTATATTCTAGGTTCCCCAGTAGCCCCTTTATAATAAGGGTACCCTTTTTCCTACTATTCGGTTTTAATAAGGGAACCCAAAAAGAAAAAGGGTAAAAGGGTACTAGTATTGTGGGGTTTGGGGGTACTGGCAATGTCTAAGTGGTTCAAACTCGCCGACCTGACCCAAAACACAGTTTAGTCGAGAATTCAAAGACATAACTGCAATAAATCTTATCAACCAACAACTTCGACATTATGACTGCTCTAACTAAACTGTAGACCCTGAGACAAACAACGCGCCAATACTTCAAACTCTAGACCCTAAACCCCTGAACACCTAAACCCTAAACCCCGGAGACGACTTCTCCTCTCGGCCCAACGGCTCTGCGGCCTCAGGGAGGCCCAGGGCGTCTGCGAGGCCCATGGCTCAGCAACTCTGCTGTCGTTTACAGTAGAAGCCCAAAAGTTGGAAACCCCATAGCCTCAATCCTTAAGAGTAATGTATAGGGAATCCCAGCACTATTTGGCCTTAATCCGGTTTCCAACTTTATGGGGCTTACTGTACTTGGTCCCGCCGTGTACCCTTAAATAGGATATGGGAATTAATGGGCTCTAGGAGCAGGGTTTGTTTAGGGTCTAGTCGAAGCTAGATGGAGGGTGTAGGTGGAGGTGGAGTTTAGGGATTTATGGGTTTGGGGTGTTATGGTTAGTGTGTAGGGCTGAGGCTTTAGAACGTAGCGTTGCTGCGTAGGTGGTGTCTTCTGGGGTTTCGGGTTTAGAGTTTAGGGATCCAGGCTGTCGGTCTTGAGTATCGGGCTCACACACAGAGAAGATGCTGTCCTTCTCGAGGTTGAACCCTCTCTGAACACTATCAACCCAAAAGGGGTCTTAAAACCTCAACCCTAGCTACCATGATCATTCGGTTTTTGCGGAGAGGAGGGGTGAAGTAAGAGGGATTGAGGGAATTCACCGGCACGTCTCGGGCTGGGGGCTGAGGATGGACGGTGGTGCGGACTTTCTAAAGGATGTTGTCTGCGAGAAAGGTCTACAAAAAATCCAGAGCTGCATCTTCATCTTCTTACAAACTCTCTAAGCATGATCGGTTGAGTAACTAGACCTTTATTCAACTACTAACCTCCTCACTCAGACACCTGTAGTTTGCTCGGTAGATCTAAGCCGGGGTGATGGCGGTGCTAGGAGCCGTGGTGACATCATCAGTGGCAGTATAGATTGCAGCAGGAGCAGTACTAAGAAGGAGGAGGGGAGAAAACCCTAAACCCAAATCCCACCTGGACCCTCGAACACCTACCTTAGGCTATTTGGGTTTACGGTATGTCCTAAACCCCTAAGTCCTCAACCCCTAAATTCAAACCCTAAACCTTAAACCCTACACCTAAACCCTAAACCAATAACCTTAAACCCCAAAACCCTAAACCCCTAAACCCCTAAACCCTAAAACCCTAAACCCCTAAACGCCTAAACCCCTAAACCCTAAACCCAAAACCCTTAAAGGAACCCCAACCCTTAAAGGAACCCCAAACCGTAAACCCTCAACACAGGCCCTACACGCCTCGAAGCTCCCCGGTCCCGAACCTGAGCCATGTCTTTGGAGATTTCTTCAAAATATGATAATGTTTAGGGTTTACGGTTTAGGGTAATATGTGAAGGTCCTTCTTCTAGACCCAAGAGTAGCCTAGGAATAAAAACGGTGCCCTTTTTGGGTTAAACGGTGGGCCAGGGTGTTTTTTTTTTTTGTGGCCCCTTTTTGCTCGTGCCCCGCGTCATTGGTTTCCAGAAAATTTTTTGCTGTCGGCCCCGGGTGTGCAAAGTGTTTTTTTTTGTTGCGCTCCGTTGGGCGCCGCGACCTTTCGGCGGGGCCAGAGCAAAAAAAAAGAAAACACCACCCAGGGTGTTTTTTTTTTTGCTCCGGCCCCGGGGAAAGGCAGGGGAAGGAGAAGCCCGCGCCCAACGGGGCTTCTCCTT
>BGNK01000168.1:121199-152295 GCA_003297005.1 Symbiodinium sp. clade A Y106
ATCAACGACTCCCAAAGACCAGGGCCTAAGGTCCACCCTTTTTAGCCCTTTTTTAGGGTTCCGGTCCCTCATAACCCCTTTTAAGGAAGTGGTTTTTTTTTTTTGCTGTGGCCCCGCCCGGACGCTCACTCACTCACGGTGGGCTGGGGCGATTTCGGCAAGGCCCGGGTGGTGTTTTGTTTTTTGCTGCGGCCCCGCCGGGTCTTTTTAGACAATAACAAAAAATGTCTGGGGTACTACATCGGGTCTAAAAAGACCCGGCGGGGCCACAGCAAAAAAAAAACACCACTTCCTTAAAAGGGGTTATGAGGGACCTGAACCCTAAAAAAGGGCTAAAAAGGGCTGACTCTAGGTCCTAGTCTTTGGGAGTCCTTGAATTAAGTACAGCGCTTAACCCTAAATCCTAAACCCTAAACCCGAATAAGAAATCCAGCCCCTGGATGTGGGCGAACATGTGCTAGAGTCTGCCACAACCAAGCAGAAGGAAATAAGAAATCCAGGGTCCCCTACCCCCGAAACCTCATTTCTTATCCAATTTCTTAAATCCTGCCCCCAAGACCAGAAGCGCAGGACCCTAAACACGTTACACTAATTGAAATTTGGGCTTAGGGCTTCGGGATTTAAAGCTTCAGGCTTCAGGTTAAAGGGGGATCGACCAGGGCTGGGTTGGTTTAGGGTTTAGGGTTTGGAGGGCAGGGTTCAGTAGCAAACCAGGAGTCTAAGAAGGATATGTAAGTTACTATGGCGAGCTTGCTTCGCTTCTTGCCGGCTGTCATAGAAACGAGGCTCCGCAAGTTCCCTAGACCCCCGAACCTTAAATCAACGGGTTTCAACGAGCTCTGGCGACTTTCCGATCAGAAATCTGGCTAGTAACTAATATTGAAGGGACTGCGATATCGATTGTTGCTGGCAGCAGGAGGGTCCTCCTCTAACCGAGCATGGACCAGTGAACATCCCACACACTTACACACACACACAGCCAGACACACAGACAGACAGACACCGAAAGGACTGCAAACTTCAGGAAGCACCTCCTGTCTCTGTAATCCTCGTCATTTGGGGCTGCACAGATCCAACAAGCATTCATACTTCACAACTTGTCGTCCAGCTTTTCGGCTTTAGGTCGCAGGGTAGTTCAGCGAAGGTCCAGTCCAAATCCCATGCCGAATAGTGGGCCGTGACCTCGCCGTCTACAAGCTCCTTCACATCACGCCAAGATGGGCTCCACCAATCGCGCATCTTGCCAGATGCTAGCAGTTCGCGTGCATAAAGTGGCCTGTTCGGGTCCACCACTGTTCTTTCAGCCGCTTTGTCCCATAGGGACTTAGCATGCCCCTCTTCTTCTGACAGGCGCTGCTTTTCCTTGGCCGCAGATATTTCATCCGCTGTGGCCTCACGGATGTCACGATTCACCTCATTTCGACCCTGCTGGGGCATCTTATCCGTCCATTTGGAACCGTGGCCATCTTTTTTGTAACCTGGCCGAGTCCAGGTAATATAGGGGTCTTAATAATTAGAATAGGGTTTTTTTGGGGGGGCCCAGTATACTATAAATGTATTCAGGAACCCCTAACATAGTATTGGTAAATATTTAAGCCCCTATAGTATACCATTGTCCTTGCGATGGGACTGCTAAGGCTGCCAGCTCTTGCTCGTTCCAGGTCTTTTGCGGCTCCAGCTTTTCTAGGGTGGTGTAGGAACCTGATTACGAACCTGCTGGTATTCATAGGGGCCTCTTCATGCATCACAACTGCTTTGTTTCTTATGAGATGGCTCCAGGGCTTCGCGACACTCAGTCCCCTGCATGATGTCGATGTCCTTCGCCTGATCCCCTTCATACATCTCCTCTTCAAGGCACCGGGCTCAGGGTTTAGGGGTTTAGGGGATAGGGTATGGGGTTTAGGGGTTTAGGGTTTAGGGGTTTAGGGTCTAGGGGTTTAGGTTTAGGGGTTTAGGGTTTATGCAGGGCTTTAGGAGTTTAGGGTTTAGGTTTTCGCACACTTTAGACACCTGCTTGATGGGGCTTAGGGTTTAGCGATCCTCACGGGTACTTCTTCAGGCTTCTGTGGTCGAGCAGGGTCGAACGTTTCTATGTCAAGCAATAGTACAAAAAGGCTAACAGACAGGCCGTCATGGCTTGAACACGGTTGTACAGACTTCTATAGACTTTATAAGAACACTCTAGGGTGTAATTAGGGGCCTTCGGGTACAGTACTAGAGCAGATATAAGCTATAGTGACTATAAATATAAACTTAAGGGCAACCCCTTTTCTGGGAGCGGAAAACACACGTTGGTTCTGTCTCAACCATGTTCATGCAACCTCTAGCAGGAATCGTACTGAATCACGGGGCCAGCTGTTACCTCCTAAATCCTGAAACCGCCGTTGTAGCAACATGCGTTCGACAACAAACGGCAAGCTTATGTGAAAACAGCAGAAGTTGGCTCATGGCACAATCATCGATGCTCATGCAGCAACAATATCTTATCAACCCTGAACCCCAAGGGTCCAAAGGACCCAATAATCAGGTACTTGGGTTTAGGATAGTAGTTATGTAGGTGAGGACCTTGGAGAGTATATGATTATTAGGTACTTGGACCCTTGGGGAAGGTAGCATCCTCGACTTAAATATGCGGTCTCCAACACACCACAAGCACCATCTAGAACGTAGCATCCAGGTATGGGGTAGAGGCTGACTGTGAACAACACATGTTGGGTATGGGTTTCTGGCAGGGATCCGAATTCAGAACCGCTCCCCTTAAACATAGACGCACATGCCCAAGTAGCCCTAAAAGCCTAAAGCCTACTGCATCATGCCAAATGCAGAACTACATCCAAAAACACAGAAAACTCTCCCCCAATTAAACTTCTACCTCCTCGCTGAAAGCATGTTGCTGCGAACTCTTCTGAGGCATTTCTCACATGCTGTATAAACCCCTCTGTACCACCGAATCCCCGTAACTTGGGCTCTTAATGAGCTTTCGAGCTTAATGGCTCCGAAACCGTAGCAAAAGCACCCTGATGGCTCTGCAAAGTTCTCTAAATTAGGGTTCCTTTAAGGTCCTATTCATTAGGGTTCCGTACTGTTCCTGGGATCTTAAAAGGGACCCTACTTTGGGGAACTATACACCCGCCAACTGTCGTCTGTCCGACGTCATGGACTGTGCTGGGTCGTAGAAAGACCGATCTTCGTTGCAGGGCGATACCTGCTTGGGGTTAGGCGGCGAGTCAAGTGTAGGGTTCCTTTTTTCAGCGTCCCTTAAAAGGGCTCTATAATTTAGTGAACAAGGGGCTTAGAGGGTTTGGGGTTTATAGGGAGTTTAGGGAGACCTCCAGGAGCTGTCTTGCTGGATTTCGGGTGTCAGTTGACATGGGCACGACACTGCGCGGGTTGAGAAAGACAGGGGGTTTTAGGGTTTAGGGCTTAGGGTTTAGAGTTTAGGGCTTAGGGTTTAGGATTTAGGGTTTAGACAGGGGCCTTATAATTAGAATAGGATTTTCGGTGGATATTAGACTATATTTGTAATGAGGAACCCCAAGGAAGTGTTAAGTTATTAATTAACCCCTACTGGAAAGAACTTGGGGGTTCAGCCTCGTAAAGGGGTCACATTAGCAATATTGGCAATACACGGGGTCCCCCAGTGTCCCGCGAATAGTAAAGGTACCCTTTTTCGTGGTATGCGGTTTAATCAAGGGAACAGAAAAAAAGGGCAACATACTGGGAAACCTAGAATAAACATTCCGCTAAGTCAACCGAAGCCTGGTCCGAACGGTTATACGGACCCGCCTTTTCGATTCTGGGTGAGGCCAAGTTTTAGGGTTTCGGGTTCAAGCATGCTATATCCTCTTCCACACGTGGTCTCATGAATCCCTGGCAGAGGCACCATCAAATTCTACCCCAACTTCGACAAGATTTCGCAAGTTGGTGCAGAATACCCGACATGCTTTCCGGCCAACAACCTCACTGCTCTAGCCCCTAAGCCCCAAAACCTCAACCCTATGACGTCAAATCTTCAACTCTAAAAACCCTGAACCGAACCCCTAGAGATCCCTTAAAGGTTCTATAATGCATCAAAATGGTTTTATAAGGCTTCAGGGGCATGAATAGTCCTAATAGTTCGAACAGGGTTTTGGGGCGTCTCATACTATACTGAAATAGGGACTATAAGGCGGGCATCATCACAAATTGTTCCAATCCCGGAATTAGCCCAAGCCTCCCAGCCCCAACAGTGGCTTAAGGTTAAGAACCCCTCCAAAAGCCCTAATAGGCCTTAAAATCCCAAACCCTTACAGAACCCTTGTTCAGAAGACTGTATAATAGCATCGGAAAAACGAAGCGTAATAATAACAGCAAGGGAAAGGAATATAGTGACGGGAAACCTCGTGTTAGTACATAGTCTTCCTTGTTCAAACCCCTCATCCCAGGAGGAACCCAGCGTCTCTCGAAGTGCCTTGCACAACACCGAGGCCACCCAAAGGTTGGTACTGCCGGTGTCGAAGACCACGTGCGCCTCAGGCCGGGTGTTTTGGGTTTAGAATGTGGGTTTTGGGGTGTTTGGGGATTTCGGAGCATTTCGGATTCTAGGGTGCTTCGTGCTTTGGGAATTTAGGGCTTCGAGCCTTAGTTCCTTACCTTAACCTCCCAAACCCTACTTTTTGTAGGTTCTGACTATACACCCTAATATGGAATTTAGAAGGACCCTACAAAAAGTTGGTTTTGGTAGGTTCAGGTAGGGTTTAGGACTTTGGGGTTTAGGGGGCTGGTGCCGGTCTGGCCTTGGCTTTATAGAGCTGTGTGAATAGAATAATTGCTACTAGTAATCTCGGATCCACTTGCAGTCCCCAAAATGCTTTCTTGACAAGTAGTAGCACCCTCGACCCTAAAGCCCAAACCCAAAACTCTGATTCCGAAACCCGGAAACACTTCTATAGCAGCCCTTCCGTATATGGACCGCGACGCTGGGGACAACTGTTCTAAACCCTTAAATATCCCCTAGACTAGACCCACAACCGACCCACAACCCAAAACTCCTAAGGGCCACAACCCTAAAACCCAAAGACCCTAAACTTTACCCTAAGGGTCCAAGTACATAATAATCAATAATCATATACTCTCCTTAATATTGAGCTACATAACTACTATCCTAAACTCAAGTACCTAATTATTGGGTCCTTTGGACCCTTAGGGTTACACCTCTACACCCCTAAACCCGATCACTAAGGCCCCCAAAAATTAAAACCGTAAACCTCAAACCCTAAATCCTTAAACTCTAAACCCTTATATATAGATCGCTTATCGATCCCTTAAAGGAGCCCTTATAGATCGCTTATAGGAGCCCCCATTGATCCCTTATAGACGTCTCAAAGGAACCCCGTATTTTTGGCCCCCAAAGCGAACTGACGACCTCTTTCCTTGAGGACCAAATGACCCTCAAAAGTGGGGGCCCTGTAGCCTTATACTATGAATCCCTATAACTATATGGTATATGAAAACCCTAAACCCTAAACCCCTAAACCTAAGCCGTAAACCCTAAGACCGTAAAGCCCGGTTTTGGGTTCATTTGAATCCCTATAACTATATGGTATTTGAAACCCTAAACCCTAAACCTAAACCCAGAGACCCTAAAGCCCCGTTTAGGCTTCATTTCGTCCTTAAGGGTCCCAAAGCCCCAGCGCCGAGGCCTTGAACTGTGGCCCCCCATCTGCGGCAGTGCCGACCTCCGAAGTGACTCGGCTTTCTGGTGTAGGGGTTCAGTTTAGGGTTTAGGGTGTAGGGTGTAGGGGGGTTTAGGGTTTATGGTTTAGGAGGGTTTAGGGTTCAGGGTTTAGGAGGGTTTGGGGTTTGCGTTTGCAGGTTTAGTGTGGGGTTTAGGGTTCTACAGAAGTCGTACTGTAAGTGTCCCATCAAGGGTTCTTATAAGGTAAAATGGCACTTCACGGGTTCCATTGTGGCTTTGTCTTTGCAGCCCAATCGCAGTGTCATGTAGCGTTCACCTTGCAATTTCCGACACAGATCTTCCTCGTCCCTCTGGCTCTCGACCAGCTTCTCTTGCTTGAGAAAACGGACGAAGTGGATGCCCAAGGTTTTGGGCAACTGCTCAGGTCGCTCGGGTTGCAACAGATCAAAACGACCGGCTCCGGTGTCAGTGCAACAGCGCAGAATGTCTATAAACCCTAAACCCTAAACCCCAAAACCCTAAACTATAAACCGTGTCGATGACCGCCGTCGCCGAAGTGACGGAGGCCGCCGAGTCGGTGTCGACGTGCAGCCGCACATTGACTTAGGGTTTAGGGTTTAGGGATTTGGCGATCTTCTCCAAGCTGGCTTCTTGCACACTGCGGCCCTTCATGGAGTCTCGGAACTCCGCTTCCGTCAAAACACTTTGGCAGTTCTGAACCTTTTCCTTGCACAGCTCCACCTTCTTCTTGGCCGTCTGCTCCTCCCAAGCCTCAGGGACAAGTCTGCAGGTTTAGAGTTTAAGCCCTGCGCTTTTGCCGCCCTCCCGGCACATATGCATGATCAATAGCGAAGCATTTCCTCCTAATGGAACGTATATAAGGCCAAAAAGATTAAAGTTATCAACAAAGGTTCACCTTTTGAATTACAGTGGGTTTGTCGTGGAAACGAGTTGAAGGTAGATACTGTTTAAACCCAAAGCCCCTGCAACATAAACTCCGTAAGCCCTACTCCTTACTCCTAACCCTAAACCCTCAGACCCAAACCCTACTAGTACGAGTTTGAACTCCAAGCCCCTAAAACCCTAAACCTACAACCGAAACGCCAAACCCTCCAAGCCCGAAGCCTTTAAAACTTTAACCCTGCCTAGACCCCCCAACTACCCTTTATTGTAGCCCCTAATTACCTCGTAATGAGAAATATTAGAGCCCTTTAAAGGGTACTTGGGGGGTCCTGGTGAACCTGAAAGCTTGAGCCTGAAACCCGAGAAGTCACTTTTGCCTTTGGAGAGGGTGATCCGGCTGATAGCAAAGCTAATCATAAAGGGTTTAGGGTTTAGGGGTTTAGGGGTTTAGGGTTTAGGGGTTTAGGGGTTTAGGGAAACACCAGCAAAAGCATTATCAACAAAGCAGCAGTTTACCATAACAAGAGCAATGACTGACGGCACAACCCGTAAGAATGGCAGCTAGGCAATGAACTTAATGCCAGCAGGAATATAGGACGAGCAGCCCAGCACTGAATCATAAAACCTTCCGTGCCTGGACCGGACCCTAAGGCCTTAACTACCCTAAAACCCCAAGCCCAAAATCTGCAATGCCTAGGCGTCAGACCCTAAACTCCAAACTTCCTCAGGCAGCAGCACCAATGGCGCCGGTGTACTCGGACGACATATCCTGCACATGGGCTGTGGGCTTCAGTGCTTCGGCTTTACCGGTGCTACAGGGTTTCTGCAAGAGTTCTATACAGGTTCTGTAAGAGCTCTAAAAGTCTAAAAGGCTTCTAAATCGGGCGTAACAAGGATTTTGTCCTGTAGAGTTTTGAGAGGGTCTACAGCCCGCAGAGTTGAAAAAGGTTGGATAACCCGTAAAGGCCTGAACACAACCAAGGCCGAAAGCCTAGGAAACCGGAATGTGGAGGTCGGATTGGTAATGGCATCCACTTATAAAAACCCCTTTATCCTAAACCCTCAGCCCTAAATCGTCAAACCCCAAACCCCTTAAACCCCAAACCTTTCATTAAAGCTCCCTGAAGCCTCCTAAATCCCTGAGGGTCCGAGCACCTCATAATCATATGCTCTCGACAAAGCAAAGCTACATAGCCAACTTCTTAAACCCAAGTGATTACCTAATCACTGTGTCCTTGGGAACCCTAAACCCCAAACCCCAAGTAATTGCCTATCATTATTGTGTCCTTCAAAACAACCTTTGGAGAAAGCAGGTCCTCCAATGGCGTGAGCGCTTGCAGTCGATGTGAAGATCCGTCCGGTGCGATCTGGACCTTTGCAGGATCGGGCCGTGTCGGTCTGCGCTCGGGTTCCTCGAAGGGATCTATACTGTAGGGGCCTTTTCAATAGTTGGAACATGGTCTTGGGGTATATTTTACCATAGTTATAATATGGAGCCCCCAACATAGCATAGGTCATGGTTAAGGCCCTTACACTAGGGATTCTTGTTGTGGCCTGTGGAGGTTTCTGGTTCAGGCTTCGGGGTAGATTTTCGGGTTTTAGGGTTTGGGCTAAGTTTTGAGGTCCACCCTGAAACGCGAGAGATCCAATTCCCCCGAAGTGAAGAAAAGTCTTAAGCTGCACAGGGCACCTTCGACAAAATAGAGCCCTAAATATTAATCCCTCAAGCTTCTATAGAACCCCCATGTTCCTAAAGGACTACAGCACCCTTTTAGAACCATTAACGGAGCCCTGGACCCTTAAACTTAAATACCTCAAGGACGAGGCGCTCCCTGTTTCTGCCGGTGGCCAGGTCTCCTATGACTCCGCCGGTCTCGTCGGGCGAGGGTCGTCGCATGCTGGGCCTGACAACCATGCACAGGGCACGGAGTGAGGCTTTTGGGCCTAAACCCATTCGGTGGTGTTGGGATCTTATTTCATGTGGCTTTCTACATGGCGGTCCGCTTTCGGTCCAAAAAGAGTGACTCACAGCGGGACCATAAGTCACAGAACTTCGTGGATTCGGTGTTGCATTTCGTGGCTCAGAGGTAACCTAGGGGCCTACTCAATTACCAATACTATTTAGTGGGGGTTCCTTTTTCAGTAGAGTAGAATGGGGCCCTTAAAACCCTCGTCTAATCATTAAGGCCCCTATCTTACTTGTTAGTTTGGGATTTGGGGTTTAGGGTCCACGCTTCCAGTGCAAGCAAGCAGCTACTAAAACTCAGCACCAGCAGTAAAGCCCTAGACCGAGACCACAAAACGTCTTCCCGGCTCCATGCCAAGACTCATTCAGGAAGGACTCATGAAACGTGGACGCTGAAACTTCTACTTATGGTGGCACTGCCTTCTGCAGCCAGCATAGCTCACGATACTTCGACGCATATGCCAAAAACTGCATGTCGTATTTGGGAGTGCCTCTGAGATCATGTACATGTGGTATTCGGGAAGCATTTGCAAAAGGCGCTTCCCCGCATTGATCGCTGTATGCTCTCATCCACACAAGCATCAGTACAAAGCACCTCGTGAAACCTGTGTAGTTAGGAGTTTAGGGTTAGGGTTTAGGGCTTATGAGACCCTCATGGTACCCTGATAAGTGAGACCCTACCACGAGCCCTAAAGCTTTAAACGCAGTTTAGGGCATTATGGTGCTAAGGATTTATGAGGTTTAAAAGGGTGTTGGAGCTTTCTATGAATTTTACATGGGTTCGGGGCCTCTAATTAAGGGCAACTGTTACATGGACCTCTAAATAAGGTACCCCAGATTTGAAGAAACACCGATATACCCGGATATACCCCAACCAATACCCGGACGCCCAGTGTCCCCCAAAGGGCCCCAGCATACCTTAAGCACGCCAAACTCTACAGAAAATCTGTCTTACGCAGCGGGAAAGTGCCCGAACCCGAAAGCCTATAAAGCCTGGATCCCATCTGTTTGCTGGTGCTTAAGGGGGAGAGTGGGATCCCTATAATAGTCAGTATATACTCCTTTATAGTGGTCCCTACGGTTGATGATATAAATCCTGCATTACCGCAAGGGCCCTAAACTATGGGAATATGGTATATTCCTTATTATGGGTGATGCAGGATTTATATCAACAACCGTATATTCCCTCCTCCACTCCTCCTTAAGCGCCAGCAGGTCTGGGGCTGGTCTGGGAATGCCTCATGGCCCGCATGATACTCCAGCGCCCAGACGGGGCATGTCAGCCTCGGGCAAAAGCTGATGTTTGAGGGTTTCGGGTTTGGGGGGTTGGGCAATTAGGGGCGATAGTTGCAAAGGGTGTTGAAGGAGATTATCATGGGTATGCTTGGCATTGTAACAGAGGTGACGCTTGCGGATCCAATTTGACAAGTATGTATTTTGGCTACCGGGGCATACCGTTTTGGGAAGTATGACTACGAAATGTCCTGGCGCTAGTTTACTAGTTTATCGAAATCCAAAGTTCAGATATGCAAAGATTACTAAGACACCTATTCAGGGCTTACATTTTAGGGTTTAGGGCTTTGGGTGTATGGGTTTCCATTTACCAAGCTGAATAGGACATGGATGCAAACCGTTTAAGATTTTACAAACCTGGGTAATGGCAGTTGCGTGTATATAGGACTCATACTTTGCTGTCAAAGGCGTTCAGAATCTTCTGCAGGCCGCGAACTGACACTGGCGAGAAGCCCCGAAGGATTGCAGATGGGCTCGACACAACTGAGTTGAAGGACTGGCGGTGCGACGTTTAGGCCAGGGCATCAGAATTTAGGTATTCAGTGAAGAAGAGCAAAAAAAGACTAACAAGACTAACAATAACAGTAGCAATAATAAGAGTGGTTGCAATAACAATAACAATAACAGTCTTAACAGTAGCAATAACAACAGTAGTACGGCTCATGTGTGTTAAGTCGGTGTGGGTTTATTCAGAGCGATCTCGGGCTGGCCTGAACGAAGCCTCAACGCATGCGAACGAGCGGCAAGAACTGGAACAACCACAGCCGCGGGGCCAGCAGCCCGCCTCAGTTGAGAAGAGGGCAACGAATGATCGCAGATGCAAGAAGGTGGTGGTGGCGATGATGGCATGAAAACGCGACTGTTCACGCTGTATGCGTTCACAATACAGGTGTATTGGTACTAATATTGCTTTGTCTTCTTTTGCGACACTATTGCTGCTGTTGTTGTCGATGGGGCTGTGGCCGTTGCTGTCGCTGTTGGCGCTGTTGTTGTCGCTGTGGTGCTCTGGTTGATGATACTGCTGATGATGGTGCTGTGGTTGTGGCTGTCGTTGCTGCTACTGTTGCTGCCGCTAATGCTGATGCTGCTGGTGCCGTCATTGTTGTTGTTAATGATGACGATGATGATGATGATGTGTTTAGGATACTGGTGATCGTACTCTTGCGGTTGCTGCTGCTGGTGTTGTTGCTGGTGGTAGTTGTGTTGAAGTTCTTCCTGTCCTCGTCATTGTTGTCGTTGTTGACGTTGCTGTCCTTGTTGTCGATGTCGGTGTTGTTTCTGGCGTTGCTGGTGTCGTTGTTGCTCGGGTTGTTGCTGTTGATGTTGCTGGTGGTGGTGGTGGTGGTGGTGGTAGCGCGTGGTGGTGGTGCGTNGTGGTTGTGGCTGGGGTTGTTGTTGCTGTTGGTAGTGGTGGGGATTGGAGGGTTGCTGAGCGTGGCATTTCTGACATGCTCCTAGCTTCGCTAAAGATGGTATTGCTGCGCCGCTCTTGGCAGCGAAACCCTATAAAACCATGCACAACTCTCTCTCTCTCTCTATCTCTCTCTCTTTATCTCTATCTCTCTCACTCTCACTCTCTCTCTTTCTCTCTCTCTCTCTCTGTCTCTCTCCCTCTCTCACTCTCTCTCTCTCTCTCTCGCTCTCTCTGACTCTCCCTCTGCCTCTGCCGCTCCCTCTCACTCTCTCTCTCTCTCTCTAATATATATATATATATACATATATATATATATGTATATGTCTCTGCGGATAAACCAAACATACGTGCATGTTTGCGTATACATGCACATAGACCGTGAAATCACCATACAGGGCCCTGTATTCATTTCTTACAACAGCCGTGTGACACCAGCTCCGAGTCCCGCGCGAGCAGTCCCGGAGCGTCGGCACATGAAACACCTGGCAGGGTTTAGAGTTTTACAGATCTGTTTAAGTTTAAGGCAGTGTATGTAGGGGTTTATGTCCTCAAGGTTTTCTTTTATCAGCGGCTGGGGTTTCAGGACTATGCTGCTGGCCACGCCAACTACTTCTTTATAACAACAGAACAAGCACAACTCTTAGACACAGTGTAAAATTGGAAGCGAAACCTTATGAAAAAAACAACGGATTCAAGAAGTCTTGAGCAAGTCTTTGAAGCATACCGAAATCCTAGACTTTTGTCGTCAACTTCTTTGCACAGCCTCGATCACCCGACCCACTGTGCCTAGCTTGATCCAGGCGTTGTGCAAGCGTTCTGAAGTACCCACGACTTGCTACTAGTAGATGAGTGGTTTTTTGCGTCAGTCGCCTTTTTGTCCAAGACTTCTGCCTAAAGACGTTTTCGATACCGTTCCCGGCTCAGCCTCGACCTGAGGACAAAGCATGATTTTTGGCTTCAGGATTTGCCATTCAGGTCTCATGTAGTCATTTGGGTCACATACTGTCTTACAGGTCATAATGGTAGTTTTGGATCCACTCTCTTGGGATCCGCTCTCTGGTGAGTGTCCATCAAAATGATGGGTTCAGGGTATAGGGGGTAGGGGTTTAGGATTTAGGGTCACAGGCCGCGATCCTCCCAAGCTCATACTCCTCGAAGCTCGGCCTCTAAGCTTCAATACGACCTGCGACATAGTTTAAAAGTTCCGAGTTCAGGGTTTAGGGTTTAAGTCTAGGGATATGCTTTAGGTTTTGGGGCTGGGCTTAGGGTGTAGTCTTCAAGGTCTCGTATTTGGTTAGGGTTTATCGGCTAAGTTTTTGGAGAAAACCTGAAGCCTATGCAAGCTCTGAAAAGCCTGCATGAGTGTCATATTCTGAAGTTCTCGCCATCGAACTTGCCACAAGGCGGCTGCAGACAAAACCCCCCAACGCCGCTTTAGGGTTCAGGATTTAGGGAAACGTCGACTGCTCGGAAATGGAGTCAGCAATGAATGCTAAGCTTCGCAGTGTCTAAACCCTAAAGCCCTAGTCCCTTTGTGCTCAAAGGAGGCCCTCTTCCGAACTGCAAGCTCTACCCTACCCTACCCTAAACCCAACCCTAAATCTAAAACCGCGGGCCGTCGATCGCCGCCCCTTCTGAACCCATGTAACCCCTATGGAGGCTTTACCCAAATCCTTTAGAACCCCCCAACCCTAAACCCTAAACCCTAAACCCTGAACCCTAAACCCTAAACCCTAAACCCTAACCCTAAACCCAGGCTCCAAGATGAGAAACCCTAAGGACCTTGACCCCCAAAACGCCCTACTAGACCCCTGAACCTGCGGAGCCCTGAACCCCAATACCATATGGGAGTTTCCGAAAATAGGGGTACCTTATTTGGGGGTCCTTATAATAATTTCCTACTATTTAGGGTAGTGTATTAGGGTCCCCTATTTTCGCGGAAATCCCCATATAACCCTGGCAGGCCTGGCATTTGCAGACCATACACCGGGTCTAAGAGATAGCTTTAGACCCACCGCTGGCCAGAGTCAGGAGCCAATTGGAAGGATTGGGTTCCATGAGGGGTGGGGTCGACTATATAGGTAGTTGTCAAAAATTATGGCCCCTTTTGGGTACCGTACCCTAAATAATAGACAGGTGCCGTATTTTAATAAGGACCCAAAAAGGGATCATAATTTTGACAACCACCCATGTAGGTTTAGGGTTCAGGATCAGCCGGAGATTTAGGGGTTCTATCTGGGGTCTGCTATAATTATAATCGCCTTAATAACTAGAGAAAGGTTCGGGGGAGGGGGTGGGGGTGTATATTGCACTTTACGTATAATGCTATTCTAGCTAATAGTTATATTCCAACCGCTATTGCAGCGGGGAATTCTAAGGGTTCCATACAGGCGTTTTGTGGATTCGGGTTTAGCTGCAGCGTTGTATGGAGCAGCAGCAGAAGGTGGACGTGGAGGAGCAAGAGACGCGGTGGCAGTTGCAGCAGCATTGTCTCACGCTTGTTGTGATTAGTTGAAAATGCATTCGCGCAAGGTGGTGAGATGCTGCATATGTGGTTGTGAACACAGTAACTTGCCTAGAAACAGAAGTCCCCTGGGTGTCATGTCTCGCAGGCTTGTGCTCAGCAGCAGAATTAGTTTCAGGGTTGGGGTTTCGGGTTGAGGGGGCTCGACGTGGGGAGGTATCTCTCCCTCAGGGTCCGAAATAGAACTTACATACTGACATGGATCCATTTGTATAGGTACTTTTGGGCTTCAGATCCCCAGTTCGAGAATTATGGCCGAAGCAGTTCATGCTGAACTCCCAACCCAGACCTGGGATCCAAAACCCTACCGTTTTTTTTTTTGGGGGGGGGTATACCCTACAACTAAGGAATCAGAACCTACTATTTGGCAGAGTTTTTGGCGATTCAGGGAGTGACCGAGGGGTCTTCCTGACAGGCTCGCAGATACACAGAACAGGAAGTTTAGGGTTTAGGGTTTGGGTTAAACATGCACGGACCGAAACTGCTGTTGTGTGCTTGGCTGCTTAAGAGGGGCTGGATGAGCATGTAGCACCGCAAAACTTAGGCTTTGATACGTAGCACAGCAAATCACAGCAGGGCAAAGGCGAACCGACATGGTCAAAGTCAATGCGAGCAGCGACTTTGTTCTACTTGCCGCTAGCCCCCTTCCCGATTCACCAAGGTCATTTCTCAGACGATGAGAAAGAAATCATCGTCACACGACATCAACACTCTGCTTGAGCAAAGTACAAACAGGTCGAATAGGCTCGAGTTCGGAGTGTATCCTTCCACTTGTCATACGCATATGTGTATTTAGTTTTGCAGACAAAGTGTGTACATAGATATACAAACCTACCGACCTACCTACCTAGCTCCCTACCTGCCTACATACAAACAGACGTACATCATTTTTGGTTATACCCATGTGCATCAATATACTACATACACGCATATCACGAAGAATATGAACACAAATAGGTACGAAGCCTTTAATCTTGATCAGTCGCGTACCCTTCATCTGTAATTCAGAACAAACGCGCACCCGGAGAACCCGATCCCTTGCTTCAGCATTCAGCAACATGGCATCTAGGAAGCCCTGTGCCAGTTGACGAACAATGAACCTAATCGAACCATTCATTAAGTAAGAGGTGTTGGCAAGTTATGTCCGGGAAACAGCTATAGGCCTCAGTGCAGCGTGCGATGACGGGCCGACCGACTGCGGCTGTGGCGACTTCGATCCTTAGGCGAGCGCGAGCGCCGCATCTCGACCTTGCGCCTCTGAGTAGATGCTCGACGCCGTGTTGGCGAGGAGCGGCGTGGCGAGCGTGAGCGCTGCAGCCGTCGCGAGCGGGAGCGCCTCGAGCGACTGCGAGGCGAGGTGCTGCGCGCGCTGCCCTTCAAACCCTTGCGACCGGCATCGCGGGGACCTTTGCCCTGCGACGCAGGCGGCCGGACAGGGCTCCGTACATTGCGGGCCTCGCGGGTGTCACGCACATCGCGAAGGCTTCTTCGGGGCTCGCCTCGAATCCGTCGCTCGGATTGAGAACTACGCCCACGAACTGCTTTTCTTGGGGCCGCTTTTGGGCCCTCACGGCTTGGTGAAGCTCTGCTACGGCTATCCCGGTTCTCCTGAACTCTTCCTCGGGCTCTGGGTGCAGGGGCGTCCCTGCGCTCTCCTGGCACAGGGTGAAGTGCAGGAACAGCTACATATTTCTTGCATGCTCAAGATGCTGATGCATCATCAAAAAAAGTCGATCTAGCTAGCCGAGCTCCGTCTACCTGCACTGTGTTTGTACATACATACATACATACATACATACATGCATGGATGCATACATACATATACATACATACATCCAAGCATGCATACATACATACACACATGTACACACATATGAGTACAAGTGATACCTACAAGCATATATATATATATACATATATTAAGGTATATACAATGTTTATTTGTATATATATATATGCACACATACATATATATATATATATATATACATGTATATATGTATATACATATATAATGTATGTATATATATATACACATGCATACATACACATGTAATTATACACACGCATACACTCATAGCTCCGAGCTCAACCTGTGCAAGCATGTGTATACCATCCACATAGACATGCGCACGATAGGCACTGCACACGCAGAAAGACTGACCGGGGTTGATGATGTACAGCAGAACCTCCTGCCTCGTACACACATACACACGTACACCAAGACATACATTCATACATACATCCACGCATGCATGGATGAATAGATGGATGCATGCATGCATGCATACCGGGAAAGATACGTGAACATTCCGCACGATCCATGGTTTAGTCTTGCCTGCGAAATATTGCACGACGCATGCATACATTGCTTGCTTTCGTGCTACATCATAACCTTGGCAACTACGGCTCAAAACAAACAGCAGCTTAGGCTGTGCATGTACACATAGACATAAACAAACATGTATCCATGTGTATATATATACATATTATGTGTATATATATATGCATATATGTATATACTCATACATGTACATATGCATATATACATACACGAAAGTGCCAACATGTACACATGTGTACATGCGGGTGCGAAGCAAGGTGCATGTCGACCCCGCACATTCTACAATGAAACTTATACTCGATGCACTGCATCCCGTACATCGAAACGGTCACGTCGCAGATCTCTTGCGGCACTCTCTACTACAACTGACACATGATGTAACCGATGCCCTTCTACACTACGAGTTTCATGTAGTTCCCAATACCAGATGCATAACTGCACAATGCTCAGGTCCTGCATCGCAATCTCAGTAGTTCAACCTGAAACCATCGACTCAATAACCTAAACCCTAATTCGTAAATGTCCTAAATCCTAACCCCAAGCCCTAAGCTCCAAATCCTAAACCCTAAACCCTAAACCCAAAGCCCTTGCAGTGAATCATCAACCGCATCCAACCAACACAAAGCTAACCCCGAATCCTCACAGATTCACAGAGTCCTACATGTAGTATAACCCGTTTAGAGGGCCCTAGTAATAGTAATAGTAATAGTAATAATCAGCATTATTATTATTATTGTTACTATGGTGCGCATATTATTACGTTGCAGAAACGCATGCAGAGCCCTTCAAAAAGGAACCCTTAAGCCCTAAACCCTACACCCAAAAAGCCCTCAAAAAGCCCTTGATGAATCCAGCCTCGGCCGAGTAACCGATTTCCAGAAGCTCTTTGCTCGCCCACGCGTGAAGACGCCGTCTTCCGACAAATGGACCTCAATCTTTGAGGATTGAGGTCTAGGGTTTGGGGTTTAAGGGTTTGGGTTTGGGGTTTAGGGTTTCTGACAAGTGGACCTGAAATTGTGAACTTTTGGATTCTTTCTTGGGATCTATAAGGGCTCCATAGGGTTGTAGAGTTTGGGAATAGTGAGGCCTTGGAGCTTAGCCAATACCAACCTACGCTGCTACTGTTTTACATGGACATACCCAGCTGTTGGGTGCTGGGTCCCGTGGACCCTCGGGTCCGGGTGTATAGGATCTATGGAAACCCTAACTAAACCCTAGACCCGAAACGCACGTACCCAGCTGCAGGGTCCCAAAAGCTACGACACGAAACCCTGAACCCGAAACCCTGCACCCTAAACCCCTGAACCCTTAACCCCTAAACCCTAAACCCCTGAACCCTAAATCCTAAACCCGAAATCCGGGTTTATGGCGCGCGGCCTGCAGAGGAAAGGGACTCATGATGCCGAAGCATTTCTTCAAAATCTCTTGACCCTACCGCAACACTAAGACTCCACCTTGAGCCCAAAGAGTTTAGGGTTCAGGGTGTGGGTTTAGGGCATAGCTATACTCACTAACCCTATTAAGCCCTATTAATAAGCCCCCGACACCTAAAATCAAAGAGCAAAACCGGTGGTTCTGGGACTGGTGTCCCCGACCGCCTTGCAGCGCTTGGAAGACGCACCAGACTGCTCCACTGACGGGATTGCACTGTCTGGCTGCGTGTGCAGCAGCACTTCTCTTGCAGAGTTGCCCGGCATCCCTAAACCCCTAATCCCTAAACCCCCAAACCCTAAACCCCTAAACCCCTAAACCCCTAAACCCCAAAACCCCTAAACCCCTAAACCCCTAAACCCCTAAACCCCTAATCCCTAAACCCTAAACCCTAAACCCCTAAACCCTAAACCCTAAACCCCTAACCCTAAACCCCTAAACCCCTAAACCCCTAAACCCTAATCCCTAAACCCTAAACCCTAAACCCTAAACCCCTAAACCCCTAATCCCTAAACCCTAAACCCTAAACCCCTAAACCCCTAAACCCTAAACCCCTTTAAACCCCTGGCCCTAGTCCCCAAGCCGTCAAGTCCTCCACACAGGGGCCGGGGCCGAGGCCCAGCAGCTGGCGTTGGTTTGGGCATTTTTGGCCGAACTTCGGAAGATCGGGACTCCTTCTTAGCCTCTTCAGGGTGTTTTTTTTAGGGCTTAGGTTTAGGGTTTAGGGTTTCGGGGTTCGGTTAGGGTTTGGGGTTTAGGGTTGCTGGAATCTGCTCATGCTGGCGGGTGATTGGCGGCGGATAAGCTGCTGGCCGCGCTCGAAGCCGCCCACAAATGCGTCGAAGCAGCTAGGATGCGAGCCTAAACCCCTAAACCCTAAACCCCCAAACCCCAAACCCTCAAACCTAAACCCAAATTTCAACACGTCCAACTGGCTCCCACTGAATGCAGGGAGGAGGGCTTTCTACCTTCGGTCTCTCCTTAACTGAAGGACTGCAGAGAAGAAGGCATTCTGGCCCCAAGCGTCTGGTGACTTAGTAAATACCGTCTATATACCATGTGCATACCATTTAGGATCTGAATGACTTGATGATTAGAACGCGCTGGGGTAAATTAGTATTGCACTCTATGACCCACTTTTACAAGCTGATAAGACGCCATAAACAGAAAACCAAACAAACTATTTGACCCACGCTTCACCCTGCATAACCCCTACAACCATCGTTTAGCGCACGTTTAAGGCCCCCTACCCCCCCTCCTCCTTGAAAGAAGGGGAGCCGGGCCTCGATGAGCAGTAGCTTGGGGAGCTGAGTTGCCTCTTGGCGACGCATTGAAGCTGCGCAGGGTTTACTTGGAGGATCATGGGACTTAGTAAGTCGGGTTCTAAGGACCTTAAGTGGGGTTACAAGTAATTACAAGTAGAGTTACCTTAATTATAACCCCAGTTACCAGTCCCATGATCCTCAAAGTAGGGTTTAAAGTAGAAGCCTGAAAGTTGGAACATCATTCTCCTCATGCCCTTCAGGTAATATAGGGATCATAGCACTAATCCTCCGAAAGCCATGTTCCAACTTTCTGGCTTCTACTATAGGGCCTTTTTGGGGTTTAGGATTTGGGGGTTGGGGGGTTGGGGGGTTGGGGGTTTTAGAGTTTATGGTTTGAAGTTTCAGGGTTAAGGGCTTTAGGGTTTAGAATTTAGGGTGTCGGGTTCGGAGTTCGGAGTTTGGGGGTTCCTTGAAGGATTGATTTATGTAAGGATTGATTAAGGGATCTACAGGGTTCTGCAAGATTTCTGCAAAGGACTTAGGATGTAGTTTAGGCTTAGGGTTGGGATTAGGGTTGAAGGACCGACACTTTGGAGTTGTGCTGGAGGTGCAGGGAATCCGGGTCTTAGGTTTAAGGGCTTCTAGGTTGCTGTATAGTGTTTCCATAGGTATGTTTATACAGAGCTTCAGCTCTGATGCCCGAATAAGTAGGCTACAGTTTCAGGTGCTTTACAATTATGTTCGGTAGCCCAGAGATATTCACTAAAAAAACCACTACGACGAACGACTCAGGCTCCCAGATCCAAATCCCGAAAACCCACAACCCTAAAGCCCTATGCAACAGGGCTCTTGATAGGTAAACTAGTGTTGTGGGAATATCGCAGTTTACTTACGTACTATGCCTAAACCCTAAACCCCTAAACCCTAAATCCTGACCCGAAAGAAACCACCGACTGCCTTCGCACCGGAGGTGCTGGGGAGGCGCTGCGGTCCTCCCGGCGAGCCTGCGGCAGCAGAAGGTTTGGGTCTAGGGTTTTAGGGTTTAGGGTTTCGGTTAGGTCTTAGGGAAGGCTCCCCAGGGTTTAGGATTTAGGGTTTTGTTTTTTTGGGGGGTGTTGGGTTTGAGCTTTGGGAATAGAGTTGTCATGTGTGTTTCGATCGATCGACGAGTTTTGGAATTGCTATTATTTGTTTTATCGGAGGTTTACATGTATACTTGCATAACTAAACATGTATAGATTTATAAGTGTGTGTATTTGCGTATATACATATATACATGTAATGTATGTATATATGTGTTGTATGTACATATGTAAATGTCTGTATGTGTATACATACATACATACATACATACATACATACATACACATACGATCGGAAACTTCCTGTTTCAACTGTTGGGCTTGATGTAGAGAGATTGCATCTACTGATGTACCTCAGTCTGTAGAGTTGGGTTCTACAGGTTTTTGTAGACCATAATTAAAGGGGAGGCTAGCGTTTTATTCCTGCAGTATAAGATTTTCAGCGACTATGCAGGATACATAGCTACAAGCTATCCACGCCCTCATCTTACATTCAGCGACTAGAACCTGCGCGGGTTTAGTTAGGGTTTCTTGCCTTTTTTGTTCAGCGGTCTGTCACCTAAAATTTGTTACCTAAAGCCCCTAAACCCAAAAAACGAAAACCCTGCGACAAGTCTTTCGGAGTTTTAGGTCCAGGCATCAACAAAAACTACAGAAAACAATGAAAATCAGAAGCAGTTTCAGTTAGAGCCCCAAAAGCCATGGTGCTTCAAGGCTTTTTCAAACACTTCAATGACCCCTTCGAACCTGTATAAACCTGCCACAAGTTCAACGTTACAATATTAGGCCGACCTATATAAACCCAAAGACACTGTCGCCAAGCCCACATGATGAGTCCGCGAGCACCGTCAACCCGTGAACCCTCCAACTGGCTGAACCTATAAACTCCCTAAACCAATATACTGTAATATACGTGTAGGTATAGGTATATGTATAGAAATTACAGGTATAAGTATAAGTATAGGTATAGGCCTGTGTACGTGTAACTATTTACGACATAAGTATATATATATACACACATAGAAATACATATATATATATATATATGTATATGTGCATATATTATTGCACCTGGCGACTCCCGGCGTCCGGGACTCGGCTGGCCGGCCCCCTGCGTGCACTCCAAATCTTCGAGCCCCGTCTATGGCCTGGGAAAGTAGGACTAGTGGTACTAGTGGTAGTAGTAGTAGTAGTAGCAGCAGCAGCAGCAGGAGTAGTAGTAGAAGAAGAAGTAGTAGTAGTAGTAGTAGTAGCTGTTACCTGTTGTTGTTGTTGCTGCTGCTGCTGTTGATGCTGTTGTCGTTGTTGTTGCTGTTGTTGTTATTGTGGTTTGAGTAGTCGTAGTAGTAGTAGTAGTAGTAGCAGTAGTGGTAGTGGTAGTGGTGGTGGTAGTGGTAGTAGCAGTAGCAGGAGGAGTAGTAGTAGTAGTAGCAGCAGTAATAGTAGTATTTGGTAGTAGTAGTAGTAGTAATAATAATAATAATAATAGTGGTAGTAGTAGTAGTAGTAGCAGCAGCAATAGTATACTAGTAAACTTAGTACCAGTAGGCGTCAACACAGTACCAAAACTAGTATAATACAGCGCCCTAGAGAACCCTAGAGTTCCTTCGACCCTCATGACCCCAAATGCCGGTGCTGGCCTGTCGCGAACGGGCACCGGCTGTTTCACAGTCAACGGCGGCTTCGCAGTCACCGGCGGCTTCACAGTCACCGGTACGGCCTGGCATTGGGTCTAAGGAGTTTGTAGGGCTACAATAGGGTTTCTACACGATTTTGCGAAGGATAGAGAGGTCTTTGCCAGGCTTCGACGATTGAAAATTTGTGGTTTACGGCAGTAGAGTTGCGGGTTCGGGGTTTGGGATTCGCGGGCGTACAGTAGCACGACCAACCCGCAGCGACGGCAGGCAGGCGCAAAACTGACTATGTCTGTGTGTGTGTATATGTATGTGTATGTATGTGTGTATATATATATATATATATGTCTGCATGATGCATGCATGCATGCATGCATGTATGTATGGATATAGACCCGTGTAACTATTAAGAGAGAGAGAGAGAGAGTGAGAGAGTGAGAAAGAAATTCATACAATTCTCGTTTTCTTGTCTTAGCGGAGCTAGAGCTCGGGGAGCCTCGAGCCAGGCCTTTGGACCGTGAGTCTCCGAAAGGTCGAAAGGCATGATGCCTCTAAGTCTCTGGCTTGGGAACAATCCAGATTAGGGTTTCGGGGTTTAGGGTTTAGGGGTTTAGGGTTTAGGGTTTAGGGGTTTAGGGTTTAGGGGTTTAGGGTTTAGGGTTTAAAGGGTGTGCAAACCCATGCTGAGGACAAAAAGGGCATATGCACAGACGCATTCACCGTCCTAGTAGTAATAACTGGTACTGCTCTTAATATAGTTGCATATTTTCCTATTGTTGCCCTAAACCCTTAAATTTTAACCCTTATCCCTTGCCAGTCGGTTGCTAATGTTCTTACTATCCCTAAACCCTAAGCCCCTAAACCCTAAACCTTAAACCCCTAAACCCTAAACCCTAAACCCCGAAACCCCCAAACCCTGTTAATGTTCCTATTATCACCGGAACGGCCTCTGCCTCGTCCTCGTCCGAGATGGGCTTAGGCTCGGCAGCGACTGGCAGTGAGCTTTGACACGGTTTAGGGTTTCAGGATTTAGATTGCTTTTAGGGTTTAGGGCTTGGGGTTTAAGATTTAGGGTTGTAGGGCTTAGGGTTCAGGATTTAGGGTTGAGGGTCTAGGTTTAGGGTTTATAGGTGTGAGGATGTGTTTATGGGGCCCTTTAGTGATTCAGGTGATCTATAAGGGTGTTGCAAGGGTTCTATCAGGGCTTAGGACTTTTAGTTAGGGTTGGGTGTTTAAGGTGACGGGTCGAGGGCTCAGGGATTGGAGCTTTGGGTTTAGAGTTGTGGGATTTAGGCTGGGGGGTTTAAGGGTTGAGCGTTCAGGGTTGAGGGTTTGAAGGTCCGATAATTAGAAGCATTGCTATGAGGGTCTATACGAGTTTAGTGGCGGGCGGAATTGAACCGGGTGCCTTAACATATGGGTAGTTGTCAAAATTAAGGTCCGTTTTGCAGTTATAACAAGGAACCCCCAAAACCCTATTCTAATCATTACGGCCTCTACATTGCAGCCTTCGAAGCTGCAGGCAATCCGAGAGATGGGCTGGCTAGACCAGGTAGACCTCTAAGCCCTAAAAGAGTTTAGGGTTTTAGGGTTAGGGTGAGAGTCTTCAGATGCCGTTAGGCCGACAGAATCATAGAGACCCTAAGCAAGCAATTCAGGGCTTTAGGTTAAGGCGTCCTTCAAACTTGTGTTGCACCTTTTCTCGCATGGCTGACCCCTGAATAGTAAGCCCAGGCACGAAAAACAAACCAATTATAGAACTCTCAACTCAAAGCACGCTAGCGGCCAAAGCCTCGACGCTTCACCGCTTTGCCTTGTATGGCTCAGGATTCCAGTTGAGGCTAAGGAGGGTTTTACCCATAGGCTCCATAGTAGTTCCTTCTTGGGATTACCTTATGGGACTCTAAATAGGAACCCCAAAAAGGAACTACTATGGAGCCTATGGGTAGGCACTATACTATCTAGGTTCCCCAGTAGTCCAACAATAAGGGTATCCTTTTTTTTGCTATTGCTTGGTTTTAGAAAAGGGAACCAAGGGCAAAAGGATACTACCGGGGAACTTAGCTATAATCGCCCCTAAGTTCGGAGTCCAAGATTCAGGGCTCCCATGACCCTCTTAAGCGAAAGGTGTTAGAGACCCTTCGGCTGTACCTCTAAACCCCTATACCCCTAAACCCTAAAACCCTTAAGCCCTTAAACCCTAAACCCTAAAACCCTAAACCCAAACCCTAAAACCCTAAACCTCTAAACCCCAAAACCCTAAAACCCTAAACTCAAAAACCCTAAACCCTAAAACCCTAAACCCTGAAACCTAAAACAAGCTGCTTCTCCAGCATTCTACCAGCTGGTGGTCCCTGCGGAACTTCAGCCCAAAAGCTCTGGGGCCCTAGGGGGCCCTTATCCCTAAGGCTGGGGTTTAGGGGTTTAGGGTTTAGGGTTTAGGGTTTAAGGTTTAGGGGTTAAAGGGTTTAGGGGTTAAAGGGTTTAGGGGTTAAAGGGTTTAGGGTTTAGGGGTTCAGGATTTAGGGTTTGGGGTTTAAGGACTCATATTGTAAGGCTTTTTGGACACAAAGACCATATCGCCATTTCGAGGCTTAGGGCATGAATTTTGAGTTTACAGCTGGAGTGTTCATGCGGTCGAACTAGGCTCACAGATCGATGGTTTCGTGGCAGAAGCTGTTTAGGGTTCAGGGATTACGGTTTAGGGAACAGGGTTTAGGCTTGACCTCAAGAGCGGCAATCATCCAAGTTTCTGTGACTGCTCATAATTCAAGTAACCCCTACAACAACAGGGTTCCTTTTCTTGTTGTTTCTAGAACCCCCATAAGAACCCTAAACCCTTGCAGAACCCATAACCCTAAAACCCTGAAGCCCTACACTTTACACTTAAGCCCTAAAACCCAAAATCCTAAGACTTGACCCTGAACCCCAAAAAACCGTTAATGACTCGACTTCGGAACCCAGCTCCTACAGAATCCTTGAAGAACCCTTGTCCTGATTCCACCGAAGATGAAACAATGAAATCGATGGGACTTCTTAGGCTGCAGCGCCACCTGCTGCCTCTTGCGGTGAGTACATCGCCCGAGCCGAACGAAAGCATCTGATTTGCAGAGTAGATGTTGTCGAAGCGGAAGTATGACTGGCTCCGCCCACTGCGATCTCCCCAATCGCGAAACCCCCACGTACATTGGTGCTCATGCGCCGGTTGCCACCTCCATCCCCAGGACGGAGGCGGGGAACCGCATTACGATTTCTCTTTTCGGGCGCGAGCATAGTGGTGTTCGTGGTGCTGATAATGCTGGAACCACTCTGGACGGTAGAATCCTTAAAGGGGCTCCTTGGGAACCCGGAACCGCTCGACCCCTAAACCCCAAACCCCTAAACCCCTAAACTCTGAACTCAACCCCTAAAACCCCAAACACTCAGAAGGAGCCCATAAACGAACCCCTAAAACGGGATCCGCAACCCTAAAACCTTGAACACCAACAACCCTAAACACTAAAGCACTAAAGCCCTAAACCAGTCCTAAACCTTTAAACCCTAAACCCCAAACACAAAAAAAATCAACAACACCCAAAAATGCCTAGAACGTGAAAGCAACCCGTACAGGAACTCTGAAACTAAAGGGATCCAAAAACCTAACAAAACCCAAAAAAACTCCTAAGCCCCTTGACCCCTCAAACCCCAAAACCTTTAAACCCTAAGGCCTAGTGTAAACACCAAAAACCAAAAAAAACACCTACACTCCCACGGTTTGGGGTTTAGGGTTTAGGATTACCCAAAAACTCCTAAGCCCTAAACCCTAAACCCCAGAACCAAAAACTCTTAACTCTATGCGCTAAGCCCTGATCCGCTAAATCTATAGTACCCTCGTAGATCCCTGATAGGAACCCTCACCGTTCCTTTACCCAACCCCCCAAAACTCGCAAAAAAAACAAGTATTCATAATTAATTAGAACCTTAAAGGAACCCCTTAAAGGAATCCTTAACGGGACCCTGAAAGAGATCCTCAACCCTAAAAGTCCTAAAAAAACAACCCTAAAAACCTAAATCCTAAACCGTAAACCTTTAAACCCAAAACCCCAAACCAACAACCCTAAACCCTGAACCCTAAACCCTAAGCCCCCAAAACCCTGTGTCGGGGCCGCCAACGAACTTTGCGCACGGCGATGCCGTCGGCGGCTCTTGGGGGTTCCCTGAAGCTAAACGTAGTTTCAGATGTTCTCGTCTATTATGTGGGGGTTTTAGGGCTTAGGGCTTAGGGTATACAGTGAACCCCAGAAAGTTGGAACATGGATTTTGGATGATTCATGCTGGGATTCCCTATACTTCACCTTAAGGGCACGAGGATAATGATGTTCCAACTTTCTGGCTTCTGCTGTAGTCTAATCTAGTCTTGTCTAGTACAGGGTGTGTTCTTGCTGAGAAATTTGTCAAAGGGGCTCATGAATAGGATAAGAGTTTGGGGTTTAGGGGCGAAGGTTCAAAGTTGTTGGAATATGGTTTTCGGGTTTTGGTTAGGGGTAAAGTCTTCGGGTTTATGGTTTCTTGGTTTGGGCTTAGGAGTTCGGGCTGAGCGATTTGAGGCAAGGCGATTTGAGGTTAGGGTTTACGGTCTAGGGGCCCTGTTGACAAGGATCTATGGCGGTTCTACAGAGTCTTCATAGAGTTTTTGGTTTAGGGTTGCGAAGGCTTCCGGACCTGCGGGTAAAACTAGTTCTTCGCAAGGCAGGTGCAAAGACCCAGTGGCAAGACACACAGAATGTAAGGATGCAAAACTTGCAAATGACAGAGTTACATCCCAAAGCCTTTGAAATCCAAGAGCCTCATATGCCTACTATTACTACATACGGTTATACTCACAATCACTACTATCCTTTTTATTCTTCTTATTTTCCAACATCCCTCTCTGAGTCGACCACTTCTCTTCGTCTGCCGGTACCTTGCAGGTTGGGCTTCGAGGTTTCAGTGTATAGGGTTCCACTAGGCTGTACGGTTCAGGGTTAACGCTGTAGGGTTTAGGGGTTTAGGGTTTGGGGTTTGGGGTTTAGGGTTATCGTGTTGAAGATTGTTTGCAGGGCCTTTCTCGCCTCTGCAGGTCTGTCTGGGAGCAGAAAGCCTCCCATGGGGTGGGTTGGGGATAGGGATTCCGCAAACCCTACACCCTAAACCCTAAACCCTACACCCCAAACCCTAAACCCTAAACCCTAAACCCTACACCCCAAACCCTAAACCCTACACCCTAAACCCTAAACCCTAAACCCTACACCCCAAACCCTAAACCCTAAACCCTAAACCCTACACCCCAAACCCCAAACCCTAAACCCTAAACCCTAAACCCTACACCCCAAACCCTAAACCCTAAACCCTACACCCTAAACCCTACACCCCAAACCTTAAACCCTACACCCTAAACCCTAAACCCGCAAACCCTACTAAACCCTGAAACCCCAGGGTTGCTTTTTGTTTGGGGCTCTCGGCTTTTGGGGGAGTTTAGCCTTTGGTGTTCGGCTGGAGACCCGGCATCGGAAAGATTCCTGTGAGGGTTCCGTAAGGTCTAGGGTTTAGGGTTTAAAACTTAGGGGTTTAGGGTTTAGGGGTTTAGGGTTTAGGGTTTAGGGGTTTAGGGTTCAGGTTGTAGGATTTCGGGCATGTGGCGACTTCGGGCCTACTCACCGTTGCCATTGATGTTACGACTCGTAGTCCCTAAGCCCTCAATCCAAATACCTAAACGTTGGATCTATCCGAACAGCTTGAAGTCTAACCCCAAAACCGAAACCTTTAGTGACACTAAGCTCATCTAAGCACTATAAGACCCTCTCATAAAAAACAGTTATTTATAGAACCCTTCGATAGATCCAGGAAAGGAAGCCCTACAGATCCGTTAAAGGAATCCCTATAGATCCGTTACAGGAACCCCTATAAATCCCTGAAAGGAACCCCTGTAGATCCCTGAAAGGCACCCCTGTAGATCCTTTAAAAGGAACCCCTCTGAATCTGTGAGAAACCCTAAACCCAAAACCCACCCCTCTGAATCCGTGAGAGCCTAAACTCTCGGCACCCAAGGCCTTCGAAGGGCGCAGCTTCGACTCCTTCGCTGGAGGCGGGCCTGGCTGCGTTTGGGTCAGGGTTTAGGACGGGCCTTGGGGCGCAGGGCTTCAAGTTAGGACTGTGGGCCTTTAGGGGTTCAGGGGTTTGGCTTTAGAGTATAATAATTTAAGGTATGGGGGTTTACGGTTTAAGCTTTTGGGATCTGGGGACAACGCTATCAATACGGACTGAGCGTATCTCAATGCTTCCTTTTTTCAGGGTTCAATGATTTAAGGCTTGAGCTCTGCGTTGCTGGATTCGGGAACCAGGGGTTCTGGACCAGACCCCGTGGGCATTCTGTCGGTTGTGGCAAAGCAATCATGGTCATTCTTCTTATACTGGCTGTGATCTTGCACGATGGCTACGAGGAGGGCAGGATTGATGGCGGTGAACATGGCCAAATCCGTAAACCCAAAACCTTAAACCATTAACATCATGGGAGCCATTGCCATGCTATGTTCATTTTGTGCACTCAGCTCCAAATCCGACAACCATCAACCCGACACCCCCAACCCTAAACCCTAAACCCTAAACCCTAAAACCCTAAACCCTAAACCCTAAATCCTAAATCCTAAATCCTAAACCCTAAACCCTAAACCCTAAATCCTAAACCCTAAACCCTAACCCACAAAGACTCAGCCCTAAACCCATTAGCCCCCAAAGCCTGCGCCTCTCCTTCCAGTACAGCCTAAACCCTAAATCTTCGACCCCAAAAACCTCAATATACGGCACTTAATCGTTACCTATACAATTTTTTTGGAGGGGGGGGGGAGGCGGGGCGGTCTTACTATGAGCAAAATACCCCCCAAAGCCGTACTCTAATTACTAAGGCCCCCTATATTAAACCCTAAACCCTACATTAAGAGACTCGGCGCCTGTGGCTGACTTTGCGGCCGCCGGCGCCGCCGGTGCCGCGGCCTTGGAACTCGTCCGGAGGGAGCCTCCGCCGCCTGCGACCTCACGACTTGGCAGAAACTTCCAGAATAAGAATAACTCAGAACAACAAAAGCAATAATCATAGCAAGAATAAGAATAGTAGTGATAAGAAGAAGGCTGATATTATAGTCATAACAAAAATCATAGTAGTAGCAATAACAATAACAATAAGAAGAACAAGACTAAGAATAAGAATAGTTATAAGAAGAAGAGTAATCATAATCCTGAGAAGATGAAGAAGAATAGTGATAGTAAAAAGAAAGGTAATACAAGTATTAACCATGATATTAACAACAATGCTACTGACAATGATTAATAATAATAACGATAGTAGTGCTACAGTGTCCCTATTGCATAGCATAGCATGTGATTAAGTGTATGTCATTCCTACAAGAAGGCTCATATCAGCAAACACATAAAAAAGCTGTATGGCGTACTGGAATGCTGCAGTGCGGATATCGACCACGTCCAGCTGTTTACGGGTTTCGGGTTTCGGGAAAATTCCCTGAACCCTAAACCCCTAAGTTTCCGGCTCGGACTCGGTAACTCCGATTTTGTTGTCGGCTTGGTACCGGAGCACGTGCTACAGTACAGAGTTTGCAACAGCAACACCAACACGAGCAAACGACGATAAGAGAGACGACCAGCAGAAATCTGCCAGCGGAGAACAAACCCTAAGACCCTAAACATAACCCCAAGACCCCATGCTCAAACATGTCCCATCCTCAAAAGCCTGAAGCCTATGGGTCGCGACCCGACCAGCACATGCGGAATTGGGAGACTTCGTAAGTGGTGGAAGGGGAAATCTGATTGCAACAGACGCGCGGTAACTGTCTGCCTATCCATCTCTCTCTCTGTCTGTTTAACTGTGTAGATGTCTGATTATCTACCGAACTATAGATCTATCCGTCTGTCCATGTAGCTAGCCAATTATCTCTCTATCTCTCTGCCGACCTGTCTCTCTATCTGTCTGTCTATCTATCGAATCTATCTTTCTATCTATCTGTGTAGCTAGCCAGCAAGCTATCTATCTGCCTATCTATTATGTAGCTACATTTGTCTATATGCCTGTCTGTCTATCGATCTATCTACCTATCCATCAATCTATCCGTCTATCGGTTTCTCTATCTACATCCGATCCTGGTCGTAGTGACCTCCTACCTAAACCCCTAGTAGCAGTAGCAGTAGCAGTAGCAGTAGCAGTAGCAGTAGCAGGAGCAGGAGCAGGAGCAGCAGCAGCAGCAGCAGCAGGAGCAGGAGTAGTAGCAGTAGTAGTAGTAGTAGCAGAAGTAGTAGTAGTAGTAGTAGTAGTAGTAGTAGTGGTAGTAGTAGTAGTAGTAGTAGTAGTAGTAGTAGCAGTCACAGTAGCAGTAGCAGTAGGAGTAGTAGAAGTAGTAGCAGTAGTAGTAGTAGTAGAAGTAGTAGCAGCAGCAGCAGCAGGAGTAGTAGTAGTAGTAGTAGTAGAAGTAGCAGTAGGAGCAGCAGTAGTAGTAGTAGTAGTAGTAGTAGGAGCAGGAGCAGTACGGGCAACGCATATAATAAGAAATCATTCCAAATAAGAAATTAGACCCTAGCTAAGCCCAACTTTCTTAAATTAGACCCTCGCTAGGCCAAGATTTCTTCTAGATTCCCAACCCCACCCAGCCGAGCCTGCGGAAAAATAGAAGTGAAAAGTAAATTTCCTGGACAACCACCCTTCCAGCCCAAGCCGCCCAAGCCTCCAGCCAAACCCTTAGCATCAGCCAAAATGCCCCTGAAAATTTAGAATCGGAAAATAAATTTTCTGAGCCCTCCGCCAGCCCCACCAGCCGTCAAACAAAAGCACCCGTCCGTTTGACATGGGTATTCCNAAATAAATTTTCTGAGCCCTCCGCCAGCCCCACCAGCCGTCAAACAAAAGCACCCGTCCGTTTGACATGGGTATTCCCTTTAGCTCCAAGTACGCTGTAGCTCAGTGGTGGTGCGGCTGTTCCTTTTGAGAGTTGCGCTGTTTCGAATCCCTCCGTTGTCATCTTGCTGCGGGATGCCGGCCCGCACCGCCTTTTCCGCTGAGCTGGAGCCTCTACAAGCCCTCAGCTAGCCCCACGCCCCACCCAGCCGAGCCTCACAGAGCGAGGCTGCGGAAATTTAGAATTGAGAACTAAATTTCCTGAACAACCACCCTGCCAGNACGCCCCACCCAGCCGAGCCTCACAGAGCGAGGCTGCGGAAATTTAGAATTGAGAACTAAATTTCCTGAACAACCACCCTGCCAGCCCAAGCCCCCCAAGCCTCCAGCCAGACCCTTAGTACCAGCAAAAATGCCCCTGAAAATTTAGAATCGGAAAATAAATTTTCTGAGCCCTCCGCCAGCCCCACCAGCCGTCAAACAAAAGCACTTGTCCGTTTGACAAAGGTATTCCCTTTAGCCCCAAATCCGCTGTAGCTCAGTGGTGGTGCGGCTGCTCCTTTTGAGAGTTGCGCTGTTTCGAATCCCCCCGGTGTCATCTTGCTGCGGGCTGCTGACCCGCACCGCCTTTTCCGCTGAGCTGGAGCCT